>JAODVP010091440.1:0-10762 GCA_025400035.1 Tetradonia laticeps
ACATATGAAATTGATATTTAAATTCCAATTCCAAATTTGTTTCTTCCATTTAACATTTACTCACTTTTTTTACTAATTCTTCTTCTATTTCCCCACTGGCTTCCATCTGATTCTTCTGATCTTCCATTACTCATCTTACTACGCCTTGTACACTGTAATGTAGGCTTCTGGTGTTTAAGGCATGCATGGCCTATTTATATCCTTCGCTAAAAATAGTATCTTCCTCCGTTCACTGACGTTGGTTGCATGCTCCCGGCCCGTCCAGTCAGAAACAAACCGTCCATCTTTGTGCCTCCAGCAGGAAGTAGCATACCTGCTCCACGTTCACTGTTTTACTCGCACCTTATTAAGAAATTGTTGGCTTTTCATTCTCTTTACTTCCTGGTAACCTGGCAAGTGTTTTGTATGTTTGCATCGTCTTTACTTGCGTGTTACTTCAGCGGGCTGATTGGGAATACCTTAGGTTGTTCTTGGGAATAAACATTTTGTTGTAAAACATAATAAATTTGTTTGGTTTCTTAAGAGGAAGACACTAATGCTCTGTTTTGTTTATTGCAGCTGGATCCCGTCCATCTTCGGCTGCTAGAGGTGCGTATCGGACCGTTGAAATCGAACGTAACAACATTGAGGGTATTATTTTAATTTATTTATTTTAATTAATTTTAATTTACAGTTTAATTATTACACAGAATTTTAATTTAATTTGTTTATTTGCTTAATTTCACAAGTATGGGTAATTAACTTTTTATTTTGTTTGGAACTTCTGTTTTTTTTTTACTTGTTTAACCTAATTTTGTGTAAACTTCATTTGTTTCATCACACTTGTGTATACTCCGCACACATTCTAGGTGGCACAATGCACTGGTTTGCGTATGTGGGGCCCGACCCCCCTGCCCCCGATGAAGGTAAACGCGTGTGCGCATTGTTTTCTATCCGGTCGCCATTTTGATTGTCCACGCGCACCATCTAACCTTGTGTTATCAACTAACCTGTGTTGTTTGCCGTAAATACCTAACCTAACATAACATTATGAACGATTTGTTTTGTTTGTTGTTGATTTCAATCCAGTCGACTTTAGGAGTACAATTGTCTAATGACTGCTTTAATTTGTAGAAGACCGTGAAGTCCGCTTAAGGAACCTCAAGGAAAGACAGAATGAAGAGCGGCAGAAGAAACTCGAGGAAATCAAAGTGCAGGCATTAGCCGCGCAGCGGTATAAGGAACAGAAGGAGGCCGAGAGGAAACAGCGCTTTGAGGAACTGCGCCTGCGCGAGGACTCGCGACGGCAGCAAGTCGAAGAGCGGAAGCGTGCGATCAACGAAGCGGAGCGAGATCGGCTGGATGCCATCCTGAGGCGGAACCAGGAGCGAGAGGCCCGTATCGAGAAGCGGAAACGACATGACAGACACTCATTGGTGTTCGCGTTTGGGTCGTCCACGCCTCGCATGTTGGATCCCGCCCCCGAGGCGGGGTCTTTCTGGGGACACCGGCGTGCTAACTCGACGCAGAACATCACTAGTAGTGTACCGGCGGGTGCGCCCGGGGTGTGTCCGCCGCTTACGCGGCGCCAATCAGAGCGCGAGTTGGATGGAGGGAGTAAGAAGCGGGCGACGTCCGCGGGTGGGTTGGAACGATCAGGTGAAGGTGAGTATTTTGCGTTGCGCAGGTTAATTTGCTAATTGGTAAATTAGTATATAATAACTGCATGTCAATCATCTGCTCATCTGTCATTTGTAATTTGAGGTTACGTTTCATTTCTACATATTTTGGTTGTGAGTCATCTGAGTCCCGTGCAGCGGATGTCAAGCTCAAGCAGGTTTTCGATGTTGTTGAATTTCAGATGCCTTGCGAATGACGTCATCAATGTATGAAATATTCGGTGGGATATGTGGTCAAGGTCAAGGTCAAACGACGCCAAATCTAGGCATGAACCTGTTGATGCGCAGCTCTTCAGCTCATTTTGGTACATAATCTTCCCTTGAGTTTAATGAGTTTACTTCTTGTCGTCGTATCAATTTGCAGTTTCATTGTTTTCCGTTAGTTGGGCGCCATGACAGTGGCGCTGTTGTCGTTTACTCGTCTGTCATTCTTCAATATGTCAACCTATACTATTGTGTTCATGTTGTCATGTCGCTTTACTGTATTGCTTGTTGTTTCATGTCACTCTTGGCATTTATTTATTTATTTATTTACGTGTATCTTTTGTTTATTAGCTATATATGCAATGTTTTGTTTGTAGTATAGCAGTAGTGGTATAACCCACGCTTTATTTCGTTCAATTTAATTGCTATTTGTATTTGGTTAAAGTAGTTTTGTTGATTTCGGCCCTTTTCGTTGTCGTCTAGGTACGCCACCAACGACGCCGGCAGGATGCGCCAGCGGCTACGTGGGCCGGCGCCGCACCGATCTGATGCCGACCATTCCCACGAAAGATCCGTCCCCGGGAGGCGGCGCCGGACGCAACAAGGCGTTCGCGCGCTCACCAGGTAGGGCTTATTCGATGTCGCGCTTAGATCAACTGTCGAAACCGCGCCGGCGGTCGGACCAGTTGCCGGCCGTGTCGGAGCTGGCCGCGCCGCGACCCCTCCACCACCACCATCACTCCCAACCCCAACACGCCGCCGTCAGCCGCAGCATGAGCCATCTGGCCGTCGGCAAACAGCAGGCGACGCTCGCAATGCCGCATCGGCCTCTGCGCAAGGCCGACAGCCGCAGCATGCACCAGCTGTCGGTGAGCGGCCCGGTGGCGCCGCCACGCGCCACTCGCGCTACCCAGCTGCGCCAGCAACGGCTTGCCGCCACGGGCGGCGGCCTGAACGAAGGTACGAGCGTACACACTGACACTCACACATGCACAGACTGGGCGAGGCTATGGGCGGGGCTTAACCAACCAATAACTGCTGCAGCTGGTGACCGGGTGAAGGTACTTGTAGTGTAAGAGCACATACACACACACAACAAGTTTCAGAGTCACATGCTGGAGAGCTCCTCGTGGACATGTGTGATTAACAGTCAGTTTGGTACTGAAGGTGCGGGCTCTACCATCCTACCATCGGAACCTCCCAGCTTTTAAGTCCCTCCTTATTTTACAACTACAACGGTGTGAGGTTTTGTCCCTCCGCTCATCCAATCATAACTCATTAATTTCTCGTAACTAACAATTGCTTACATTTGTTCTATTCAAGTTCACTTTGTTAATTTCTTATCATACAATCATTCAGTACCTAGTAGGCGTGGTCTAATATGGGTGTGGCATGGTTCTAGCATCATCACGGCCGAGCAGCGCCCTCAGCCAGCAGAGCACCACCAGCGTGAACAGTTCTGTAAATATGCGCATGCGGCCCATTGCGTTGCCGCGCCGCCCCCGCCCGGCGAGTATTGCAGTGACGGGTGTCACCAGCACGCCGGAGAAGGGTGTGGCAGCCGACAAGAACATGAAACCTCCTCTACCTAAGTCACGCAAATCTAGCTTAGTCAAATCGCAGGACAAACTGAAGAAGAAGTTACTCGCTTCGCCTACAGAGGGTGCTTTGACATCGCCTACAAGCACACCTGCTAGTGGTATACTGCCTGCCTCTCTTCCGGCCTCTTCCAATACGGAGGAAGCCAGTGTTGTAGTTAAACAAGAGGACATTAAAGAGATTGGGATAGAGGAATGTAAGGTGCAAGAAGTGGAAGAAGAGAAGGAAGAGCAGGAAGAGAAGAAAACGGAAACTCTGCCAGTTGAGTAAGTAAAATATAAATTTTAAGAATGTCCGGCATTCTAGTTTACTTTTAACCTAAAATATAATTATTTTAGTTTGTTAGTTAATTTGGAAACAAACGAAGATCCCATCGCAGATGATGTGAAAACTATCGAGACAGTTCCGCCTGTTACCGCCCTACCACCCGCACTTATACCCGCCCCCGTCACAATAAACAGTGTGACGAATGCGACTATAGAGACGGATAAACAGTCTGTCATTAGTGACATTGCTGTTGATGGTGAAGTGGTGGATATGTCTGCGTCCATGACGAAAGTGCGCATTACTACCGAGGAAGAAGCTAAAGCTGCTTTGGCTGAAAGGAGACGTTTAGCTCGCGAGGAGGCGGAGCGTTTGGCGGAGATGGAGCGCCTGCGCATTGAAGAAGAGCATCGTCTGGAGATGGAGAGACAGCAACGGGAAGAAGAGCAACAGCAAATGTTAATTGAGCAGATGCGAGCTGCCGAACAGGAGAGACTTGAAGAGGTAGGTATTTTTTTCTTTTTATAATAACACAACATTGGAGACGGAAAAACCGGTCGGTTGATAGTAGTATAGAAAAATCTGAAATATTTTGATATATTCTCTGCAGCCATGCAATATTCTAATTAAACCGTTCATTTTTCCAACAACAAAAAAGATAGAGCTTTGAAAGTCGACGTGACCAGCGAATAATTGGGTGGAGCTATACTATTTTCTATTTTTTTTATTGCGCTTTGAAGAATCAATCTAATTGCTGTTAAAACGAGGCGTAGGTGATATGTGTGTCATCTTTATTCCTCTATATAGGTTCATATATTTTGGCAAATGAGTTGCGCTTTGGTTTTTCAAAGAAGAAGTAGAAGAAGAGTGGCTAACCTAGCAAGTTTCCTTCTTTGTATTTAATTTTCTTGTCCAACAATGGAAATAAAATCCAGTGGTGATAAAATATTAGATAAATTGATGAGTACCAAATAATGTATATTTGGTATATCTGGAAGTTATTGATATCACATCATAAAAGTCCGCTCGGTTCATTTTCGTCTAGAAAAATTCGTAATTTTATGCTTTATTTTAAAACGTTTTTATGAAGTTGACTTGGACCGGGTATATATGTAATGCGAAATTGGGATGCAAATTTGGAGTACTTCTCAACAGCCTAGGAAGCTCAAACTTTCAGGAAGCCTCAGGTTTGCCTAACCATCCAATTATCCGTTATCCGAGCACAGACAGATTGGTCTGTTATGCCTTTTTCTAAAACTCATAAAGGAAACACTATTGGATTAATAAAGTTTGGAAAATTGTTCTGGAAATAAGGGAAAAGTCGGGGAATTTTAAAATGTATGAAAGTGGCTACCCTATTCTCAGCCGATCTTCTGTTTTTTGATCTAAAACACCCGCAGTGTAAATATGTAATCACTGATTTTATAATTACCAAATGAAATTATTAGGCAATACGTGAAACACAACGCCGTGAAGAAGAAGAACGGTTAAGACGCGAGGAGGAAAACCGTCAGAAGCTCCTCAAGGAAGAAGCGGACCGCAAAGCTCGTGAAGAAGCAGAGCGCCAGAAAGCTGAGCTCGCTGAACGTCTCAAACATGAGGAGAAAGAGCGAGAGGCACGGCGTAAGCGAGTGGAAGCGATTATGCTGCGCACGCGCGGGAAGAACAGCAACCCGCAACAGGTAACGAATGTTTCTTAAACCGCGTGTCATATGTTCATGTCATATGTTCACATATATCCATATTCATAATCAAAACATAAAAAAATGATATCGAAATCAAAACATATTATTGTTTTCGGCTTTTATCCATAGCAAACAACTCTGAAAATTAGGTTAGGTCATAAAAATCGTATAATTTTTGTATGTATTTATTTACCTCTTGTGCACATCAATAAAAATATCATTTTGTTACATTTTGTCTCTTATCACACCCGTTGATATCATGGTTGACATCTTGAATCATATCATACAGGGTGTTTAAAGCAATTGTGTTTGTTTGGTAGACTGAGGAGAACTCCGAGAAGGTCAACGGCTCCAACTCGGAGCAGCACTCTGAGAACGGGCACAAAAATGGCAAAGAGATTGAAACCGTCGACAATATGTAAATACCACTCTGCGGGGACGGCCATCTTGGGCATGCGCCGTGCCTGCAGTAATGCACGTGTGTTCATCTGTCTGTGTTAATCTGTCCTACTTTTAGCATTCCTGTCGAGACCCTTAAGAACGCAAATACTGTAAATGTCGATTCACTTCGCACCGACGACACAATAAATTCAAACAATTCGTGGCAGCACAACAATCAACAGAGCGGTGAGTAAAATAGGTCGGCCATTTTGGGCTCTGTTGTTCTTAGCATTCTAGACAATTTAGACGATTTCATCTACATTGTCGTGTTGTTGCTTGTTACAGATCTATTAATGTGAGTTGCCATGAATTCGTAATCACTAGGTGCTTATCAGATTATTTTTTATATGACACAAGTACGACGGAGGCAGAGTAACATAACCTGACGTTCTTAGGTTAGTATAGAATGCGTTGGTGGTTTGTTTGTTTGACCCGAAGATGGCGGATGATATGTTTATAGTATTGTTTTTTATATGATAAATATTAACTTATCGTATTGTTCGTGGTGCAATACTAGGTTTGCAATTTGCAATTTGACTGATTGTGCGATTTAGATCGTGGTGAGAGACGTGGGTGTTTGGTGGGTGAGCGTGGCTGATCAAATTCTTGATGCAAAGTGCCTACGATTAGTTGATGGGGGCTTGGCGATTGCTTGCGGTTGTTACAATCTTCCAGCTCGGTCTTTACTAGTCATCTCTTTCGAATTAACGTTGGCTCTGCACGTCAACTTGTTCGTGTTGTCACTAAAGTAAACGAAGTATCGAGTAAATCAATTAGTGTAGAGCTCTGCACGGTAATTCCTACACGCAGGAACTTCATGTGTTTCATGTGCATGCAGACAGTGTTTTGGTCGTAATCGTAAGTCGGTGCACACAAGTTTAAATCATTTCTGTTTGCTTTTCACACACTTTTCTAGTAAACGTTGCATGTTTGCTACACTTTCACAGGCCCAATCGGTAAAATGTAAAAATCGGTAGTTAGTGAACAATGTTTATGTGGAAATCACGCTTGGGTCTACTGAATCGTATAAGTTTAAGTATTTAAGTTGCAGTCATTGCAGGAACATATTTGACGACTACTTGATGTATAAATAACTAAATAATGTATTAATTCTAAACGGTGACGATGAGATACATTGATTATGTTTTGTCCTAGCCTTGGCTGGGGCAACATGTGAATATAAATATTGTTTAGATAGGTAGATTTTGAAATTATAGAATTGTATTTAAATCACTATAGCGGTCGACCTATATTTCTTTATTAACGAGAATAATATCTATTCCTAAACTTGTAAAAATTGCTTGTTACTACAGTGCTTAATAAATTGATAGATTTATTTATACTTCAATGACATTGTGGGGTTTAGTTATGATTTTTTAATAAAGATTGAATACCTGCGATCCTTTTGTGTCTTTTCTCTATGTTATTTTGCATTTTAAATCGGAAGTTCTCGTTTTTATTGGGTATGAAAGTCGCAGGTCTTGGTAGTTACATTGTAGGTAACCACATTTACGCTATTTATGTTTATTCATTTGTTATTCCGTTTTCAAATTTATAAGGATAATTTTTTACTTTATTGGGTATTCTGTTTACCAACATCACTACTATTATTTTCTAATACAATTTCGTATTTAAAAGTCTTTTGTTTAGTCCAGTTCAGTGCTTAACAAGAGGTTGTAGACACTTAGTAGACGTTGGGCCATGTGTGTACGTAATTTTAGCGAGTTTTGATAAAAACTGTAAAAACGTTCAGTTTCAAACATAATTTCGGGCATTTACTGTAGGCAACTATATTTACAACAGTTTATTCTAATTCCTATCCACAACCAACAACAATACCAACCTTGGCAATAATTAATATTTGGTACATAAATTATAGTTTTAATTATAACAACAATTCATAGCATGTATTCTGTTTCTTTTTAAACCCTAATTCCTGGTTTACTGAAAGCGACTAGCTTCTATGTGCACTTTATTAATTTTACCTTTTCGTATGAAGCAACTACTCATTAATTATAAAAAAGACAACATTTCGTAAATAAATAAATTTCTAAGTATTACTTTTACGTTTTCCAGTATTTATTTTGTTCTTATTTGTTTACATTCATATTATTACTTTCAGTTGTCGCCCTGTGTAAATTGTCAAATGTCAAATGTATAAAATTATTATACTTGGCAACCGCCAGGGTGCGTCTGGAAACCAAACACCAGACGAACGGTTCGAACATTTGTTATCGGTGTTATTGACCAAGTTTGAAAAAGATTTGTCGTTGTTTACAAGCATCCAGTGTTTTGTGTTTCCATCAAACGCAAATTGTAACCACCTCAACGTTCTAAACACAATTGCTGAAGCAGCAATGAAAACTAAGCATCGTCGATGGCCAGCTCGTCATCGCCTGCAAAGATAACCTCCGAATATGCAGCAAAGGTATCAATCTTACAAGAATCTAAAGACATCGCACAAAGCCGTTGCCTCTGAGCGTCGGCGACGTGCAGACGTCGCGTCGCTAGCCCCATGGTCCCTTGAGTGAGCGTCTTTCCGCGCTCGGGGCTGCACGGAGTCATGGAGCAGTCGTTGCATGAAGTGCCCAGTACGAGTGGGACTTTCGATGACTACAGCCGTGCCTGCCGCCGTCAGAAGCGGCAGATTGACCCTGCCACCTGTCCGGTGTGCAGCTGCACGCTGCGGGCCACCGAGGTGGATCAGCATCTGCACTGTGAGATAGAGAAACTGCAGAAGATTAATGTGCGTGCTAAGGTAAACGGGAGTAAGGCACATAGAGAGAGTCTGAATGCATCACCGACAGAGGCTAATGGGGAAGAGGATGGGGTGGATAAGCAGTGGGAGACCTATCAGAAAGTGAGGACAAATCGACAGTGCCGGCAGAAATCAAAGGCAAAGAAGAGAAAGATTGATGAGGTGATTTGTCCGGTGTGTAACAAGGAAACAAATGAAGAGATTAATCTGCATGTGGAGCAGTGTTTACGTCGTCATGGACAAACAAGTGAGGAAAGTGACGAAAATATCGATGTGGAGGCTTTTGAAGAGTATGAATGGGCTGGACAGAGCCGTGTTAGAGCAACGTCACTTCTCCAGGGAGGTGTAGCTAGTCTAGGAACATCTGTAACTATGGCAGATGAAGATGAAGATCTGGTGGTCGATGGAGACGATTCCCACATGTTCGGATCTCCCCAATATTCAGAACGGGATATTATTCTTCCCGATGCAGATAGGGAAAAGGATCCGTTGAGAAAAGCTGTGTTAGGCGCAGATAATTGTTCGGGAAAGCTCAAGGAAGATAGTGGTGACAATCTCAGTACATGCCCAAGTGGAGATCCAACGATAGAAGCGCTGAAATACCGCATTAGGGAGTTGGAGAGCCGCGAGAGCAACAATGCCGAAGTGTACAAATGTCTGATTTGCATGGAAAGATACCGGAAGCCGGTGATATCGGTTTGCTGCTGGCACGTGCACTGCGAGTTGTGTTGGTTGCAGACTTTAGGGGCGAAGAAACTGTGTCCGCAGTGCAACATGATCACGTCGCCAGCTGACCTTCGGAGGATTTACATGTAATGATATACGATTTTTACAAGGAAATTATATTAGATTAACTAATGCAGTGGGTATATATAAATGACGTTGATGCTTTTACGATGATCATAAGTCTGAACGGTGAAACGACAGAAATTAATAATGGTAGAAGTGATTGAAGTCAAGGTAGGAGCAGGAGAGTACGTTTTTCACAACACATTTTGTGATATATTGATAAGTTCTACAGTTTACTTTTTCAACAAACAATAAAAATTGAAAAAAAGCTACTCCAGTAATTTATTGTTAAAAATAAACATTTCGATATATATTTGAACTTTAAAGTACAACATAAATTTATAGAAATTATTCAGCAGTTAGCAATTAAGTGCTTTTGGTAGAGTTTCACCACATGGACCAGGAAAATGGAAGCTGCAACAATTACTGTTATTATTGCAGGAAAATATTCTGGAAAAACTTCACTACAAGTTAAAATTTAACACCCATTTCTAACAACCCATGTTAAAAAAAACTAAGGGCCGATTTCATAATTAATTTAATTGTCCTAATTTTAATGCTTTCATTAATTTAAAAAATAATATGAATTTAGAATGATTTAGCGGAAAAAACTTTGTCAATCTCGGTATCTGTGCTTTCAGTTAATGTAGGTTAAAAATTAATATATTTTAATGTGAAAATTGTCTAAATTTCAGTAATACTTAGTAGACAATTGCAATACACTATGGATAATTAGAAATTCACGAGACAAGCGAAAAAGTCTGAATTAGCAAGCGATTTTATCTTGCAAGGTATTCTCAATCTAACGTTTCCAATTACCAAAAGTTTCGAAATACGGAGAGTTTGAATTACTGAGTGCCTACTGTAACGCCTTGATTGTATAATATTTAAAAAATGGTTCATAAAACTTTGACCGTGATTTTAATACATTTGTAATTAGACCTGTAAGCAGGCATTCGGATAGTGAAAAGGAACATAGGTATTTTTCTTTTTTTCGATTTTATTGTACTTCTAATTATTATTTT
This sequence comes from Tetradonia laticeps, assembly GCA_025400035.1. NCBI lineage: Eukaryota > Metazoa > Arthropoda > Insecta > Coleoptera > Staphylinidae > Tetradonia > Tetradonia laticeps. The sequence goes on from JAODVP010091440.1 coordinate 10,424, forward strand.
AGCCACACGACAATCACACAGAAAGAAAGAGCAACTCTTCCTATCAAAAATAAAAGGTGATACGTTGTGTTTCAGGTACTGTTGCCGAGCAAATCGTGTTTTCAGCATTTGTGATATGTATTGCAAAACATCCAAATCATAAAATTTTAACGGAGACTTTAATTTACTTTCTATTAATTTATCAACACGGCAAATACCATAGTAAAGAAAAGTAACTCTTCTTTACTTGCTGTCATGTACAGTTACGGGTATAATTGATTTCACGAACAGTTTTTGTGTTTAGCACAATTTCGACTGCAATTTTATCTTCTGTCTAATTAATTTAACACCACGGTAATC
>JAODVP010091451.1:0-12330 GCA_025400035.1 Tetradonia laticeps
GAACAACAGCGACCTCTGTATATTTTTTCCACTGTGTTCTACTAATTCTGCCATACAAGTTAATTATCTGTTAGATATGATCTTTGGATTTAAATAAATACACAATTGAATATTGCATAATCTAAAGAATTGTTTAGAGTTGTGAATGAAAATCATTTATAATTTAAAGTTGTTTGTCTATTCTTCTCCTACTTGCATATAAAACTTGCCCACGTGCAAAAAATATTTTTGAATAATTTAATAGCCTTCTTCCGAAAATTTTATGATTGGACTGAATAGTCGCATAGCTCCAATAAATCGAAAAAAAAATTTCTGATTTCAATTATCTTACCTGTTCTTCTCATATATGCAACTTACACATGCATAATTCCTCATTTGTCCCGATTCCCGATGTCGACATTACCCAAATGGTTCATACTCTTAAAATTTCCTTTCCAGCTTTTAATGTAATTAGGAACTGCATGTATGTCCTCTTTACTTATCCTCTTTTTATTATTATACTCACTTAACACTTTTTCAATTGCAGGCGTACGAATAGAAGCAGCTTGCTACTTTCCGCAGGACTATCAGGGCGAATTCGCGATGCAGAACACGTTCAGCAAGAACACGGTCCACTACGCCACGGTGAACATCACGGCAACGAGTATTCCCATCTGGGGCAATTGCCATCGCCGAATCGGGAATAATTTTATTCTCGTTGTCGAGTACGAATTCAATTAAACTCTAATTGCGCTTACTGACCATAAATAGTAGATCTAACATTAATGAAATTTAATCTAACATTAATTTAACCTCAATAACCTCAATTTGTTTCTATGTGAATTACCTAACCTAAAAAGAACCAATCTATTCATCTAACTGTTTGTAAGCTAAGTCTTTGATTTCAGTTTGCAAGGAAGTAGTTGCATTCGATGTCTTCACCTGAAACTCCAATCTAAAAACGTCCTCCAAGTATTGTCATCTAGTAAAGAAGCAATATCGAAATGTTATACAAATGAAGAACTAGCAGAAGCTAATTGTCCATCTGATGAGTCTCTTAGAACAAGAACAACGACGGAATTGATTCTATTTAGTAAGACTTTTCTTCGTAACCTCAATTTTTTACCCTTGAAACATATTTATAATGTATACTCGCTTTCTATTTAGAAATGAAAGGAGCGGAAGGAAAACCAATCACTAGGGAATACTGTCCCTTGGAGGGTCGATACTCTTTCACGTTTCGCTCCAACGACTTGGGAACGCGGAAAGAGTGTCGTGGCAACGACTCCACTGTGGATTCTTGCCCGTCTGGATCCAGCATAACTTTGCGATATCGTCAGTGCTCGTTTGGTAACACAGGTAACAACTTGGACCACCAAGAGAGATGATCAGTTGTTTATTTTATTTCCTAATATCGCCAATTTCAGAACTAAAATTTGATTGTTTGGGACATTGGGAGGGTGCATATGGTCAGCGTTATTTGGCACTCGCCGATAGTAGACAGTCAATGGGCAAACCGCAGTATCGATGTGCAGTGAGTATTTTTATTACTTTTTTCACAAGTTGGAGAAGATGGTACTGCTCATGGCAGTTGTTGATGCATAAATTAGCGTACAACTTGGGAATCATTAGGTTGATTGTCTCTCTGTTCGCAGCTATACAAGCCGGATCCTTTGACGGGACTCATAAACATCGCAATTAGCCGCGACTCTACGTGCACCGGTGATTTGCATAATGCCACGCACGGGTTTGAGAATTACGTGTTGAAGCCGATCGACCAAAGGATGTGGCCCCCGGAGGTTTCGTATAGTTCATGCAGGTAACGCGTGAAATCTTAACGTAACCTTAAATATAATAAATATTAAACATGTAAATCATGTAAAATAGTTTTCCCGATTGGATGCGTGGTAACTGGGAACACATCCGAGTTGAAGACAATACTATTACTTATAAAGACCATACTACCTTCAAAACATACACTATCAAATGCGTCGCCATGATGGAATCCAACGATAAGTACTCCGTGCTCAGTAGGACGCAATGGTGAGTGGTTGCTGTGCTCTGCTTCCCAACAACTAACACATAATGACTTGATCCGCAGCGGCGAGGAACAGTTTAATTGCATGCGTATCCAAAAGCGCAGCAGCAACATCCTCGAGTTTCAGCTGGGGACCAACTTTAGTAACGACAACAACATCTTCGATCTTTGCGAAGACTCCAACTTTCAGGATGATGCGTGGATCACTCAAGGACGTAGGTTTCTCCAATAATAATATTATAATATATTCATCGTCAGTAAATAAATGAATTATTAAATAACCCATACTTTTTAGGCATAGTCCCTGGAGTGGAACTAGCTTGTCCCATCTCGGGAGAGTATACCGGTATGATACCAGACACCAACGACTTGTGTGCGAAGCTATGGTCGGATTGCAGAGCACCCGAATTGATGTATTATCAAGTTTCTGATTGCGCTACTAATGAAGTGTACGAGGAGCGAGAATACAGATGTTTAGGGCATTGGAGAGAGCGAGATTTGCTCTACACTTATACGCAGAGACATGACGTGGCAGCTGGCACGTATGAATGCTTCGTGGGTTCGATTATCTCTAACAAGGAAGATATCTACATCACCGAAGCTGGGGAACATTGCCAGCGACGGATTGATCCGCTTCAATATGGTATGAAATTGGTTAAGAAAGGTTTGTATTCGTGTATTGAACGTGTGCCAACGTCGCGGAGACCTACGACTGTCCGAACGCAAATACCGACTAAGCCGTGGAATATTGGTGTACCTTGTAAGTATAAATGTATATATAAAGTAAGCTTAACTTACCTTTACTAACACAAATTTCTTATTCCATTGTTTCAGTTCCGACAATACCAGACTACATTGACAATAGTATTAACGCTGTCAAAATACATCGTCCAAGCGCCCTATGGTGTTCAATGTTCACTATTTTAACATTTGTGATGGCTGTCTAATTGTAAATGACAATATTGACACATTTTGTCTACATGTTACGCTTGTAACCACACCAGTTCTACATTTTATGGTTTAATGATGCTTTAAGCATTTGAGATACGATGAACACTAAAGAAATTCTTTACTTTTACTATTTTTAGATTAAACTGTACAGTATTATTTATATCTATTGATGACTGCCTTTTTATATTTCCTTAATATATTAGACTATGATATTTCGATTAAGACTAAAGATACTTGAGCAAATGAAAATTTAAGAAATAGCTTTTTATTTAATGGTTTATATATTGTATTATATTTCTTTGGTAATATGCTCGCTGCCTATGCCTATATTTATTCTGGTAATTGACTATACATCATTTATTTGCCAGAACTCGTATCGTGTGACTCTCACTTCTGCGGAGTTTATGTATTTGTGTATTTTAAGGACGCTATTGTGATCTAATGTTACTTTTATATAAACATTTATGTATGACACATGTTGTTTTATTTGAGTTTAAAGATTAATAACAAATAAGCTCGGTAAAAAATTTTAAAACTAACTAAATAACAAATTATATGCTTCAGCTCGTAAGAAAATGAAGGAAGCATTATTTTGAAATACAATTAGGTAAGGAAGATAAGATAAGGAAGAAGGAAATTCATTAGTGGTTCTTAATTTCTGGTTAAGTGACAAAGCAAATTTAATTCCTGAAGTTAGACGTGTCATATTGTTAGTGTGACAATGATAAACAAACAATACTAGGTAAATTTTAGGTTAGATTCGCAGTTCCTAAGAATATAGGTCAGGTTAGAAACACAAAAATGCTAAGAATACAAGAGAATTATTGAGTTTCTTTCTAGAAAGAATATGCAAGCACAAAAAGATCTCACCAATCCTCAAAAATGCAAAGAATGCAAGAAAAACCAAAGAAAAATACAAAAAAATGGAAAGAATGCAACGAAAGCTTCAAAAAATGCTAAAAATGCTCAGCCATCACAGCAATCACAGTGATCAAGATCACAATACTTAACCTCAAAATATTTCAGCCTACGCAACCAAGCATACATCAAAGTAACTTAAGTTTCAATTGAAAGATATCAAATTTGTTTTTTATGAAACTAACATGCCAAACAATCAGTTTTATTACTACAAAATTAATGTATATTATGTTACTTCTAGACTACTTACAGTGATGGTTGAGGTAACTTAATCAAAATCATTCGTTTAATATGTTGTAATAGTTAAATTTCTGCTTGCTTACCTTCCTAATGAAATAATTATGGTTATGAGCACTTTATTTATTAATAAGGTTGGGTGTTTCCAATTCTAATATAGGTTTTCAGTCATAATTAAGTATAGGAATTAATCAAATTTCAATACACCCAAAAATGCAAAGAATACATATATAAAATCGAAAAAAAAAATACGAAGAAGCAGAAACAAAACGAAAACCTCGAATATGCTTCGCCATAAATGCCAAAAAATGCATAAACAACTCGATATCATCCTAATTTGTAAATTATCTCCATCGCAGAGTTAAAAATCCTTATGGACCTAACCTCTAAATATTTCAGCCTATGCCATGCAACTAAACATACATCAGAGTACAAAATAATTCCATTAAAACATTCTATTTTTACATCTGTTTTTAGTATAATAAAATAAAACACAAAACAGTTAGTTTTATTATTAAAAGTGAAGAAAAATATCGTGTATTGTGTGAATTGTATACTTTTTAGCGTGCCGGTTGTTGTAACTTAAACAAAATCATTTGTTTAATGCGTTGTAATTGTTCAATTTCTTCTTGTTCAACTTCCTAATAAAATAATATTATGTAGTTATGAACACCTTATTTATGCTAAATCAAAGTAGGAGCAGATATTACAAACCTTCAATTGTTTAATCTGTTGCAATTGGTTCTCCAAATCCTTTTTCACTTTCTCATTTACTCGGAGTTTCCCGGTCAACTGCTGAACAATATTCATTCCACCTGAAGCCGAAGACACTTCCTCACTATACTTGTTTACAATCAACTCGTAATTCTCAACACTTTTAGTTGCATCTCTCCATTCTCCTTCCTCTTTTTTAATCCCATCCTCAAGGTCATCAAATGACTGTTCTAATTTTTCAATTGTACCTGATATATTATCAGTTGCATGATCAAACTCCTACAATTAAATAGTCAAAGTTATGTTTCGAATAAAATTTTAGGCTACATATAATGTTATAATGTGTGAAAAAGTACATTACCCTCTTTGCAACGTAAAACTCATCATTAAAGCTGTCAAAATCACTCCGTAACTGTACCAACTCATCATAAATCTTTGAAGATTCCGCCCTCGTCTGGTTAGTCTCTTGATACAACTTCTTACATAGATATTTCATCTCAGAAACATCGTCAGTTGGTGGTGCTTCACTTCCTAGCGGTTTCTCTTTAGACAATCTAAGCGCTTCAGCTACGGTAGGATCTTCCATTTGTAAAATCTCCAAAGTACGCGTTGCATTCCCAATAACAGCTTGCAAGCCTTGTAAATACGCGCGATATTTCTTGTAGACTACGCTTCTTTCTCGAAGGGTATTGATAAATAGTTTGAGGTCATCTCCATGCAATAAATCACCTCCGACCAACTCGCGTAACGTACTCAGCTTTTGATTCATTTGCTCCAAGACAGAATCATTCCTTGTTTTTACCTTCATAATGAAATTGGAAAGTTCCTGCTTTTTATTGGAGATAATACTGGCTTGATTACGGAATGGTAATAATTGGTCATCATTTGTGTTTGTTAAGGTTAGTTTTTTGTTGAGGAGAGTTTGCACTTTTTGGGTTAGATCGTCCATCTTTAAGAGGAATATTCTGGTTAATGTAAAGTAAAACTTGCGTGGATATACCTACTTCTGAATTAATGGCTTCAAGTTCACTCGAACTAGGTTCAAACTCCTGCGCAACTTTCTCAAAAGCTTTTAACTCTAACATAATCTCCTCGAGTTCCTTTGGAAGTTGGCCTTCCATTAAAATTCTATTGATTTGCAACTCCTCGCGGATTTGTTCAATTGGGTCCAAATTCTCGGGACGCCGCCCGGAGTTTTGGTTCAGAGTACTTTGCAGTCCTTTGATATCTGAGCTCATTTGCATTAATAGATTCTTTTGATCCCGCAACTAAATACAACATTATAATAAACATCGATATATTTTATATATGTACAACTTTCACGTTCATATAACTAGAATATTGGATTACAGGATTAAATCTGAAAAACGTGGTTGAAAGGAAGCGCCACCATTTTGATGACATTCTCAGCAGCATATTGTGATTTGTAATTGCTATAACTTTTGACTCAGATAAGGTAAGACTTCCGTGTAAGCTTTTTTAAGGTTATTGTGTTTTTATATTAGCTTTGGTAAGTACATACCTGTTCTGTAAGCTTTTCTTTCTGTTTAACTTCACTTCTGTATGATTTAACAGAATTGATTAATCCTTCACGATTGGGTACATTTTTCAATTTATCATTCTGCATTTCCATGCGTTGCATTAAAAACGACATGTCAGTAGACATTTTCTTTGTGTCTTCTTGCAACTCGCTAGATTCCGCCGCGTTCTTTTTCTCGCGAGTGTTTTCGTTATAGCACGTCCAAAATTCTTCGATTAGTTTATCGTAGGTTACGTTCATTTGTTCTATTTCCGGTTCGCATAGCAATTCGGGAGGAATGTCGACTTTCTCCACAAATCTTTTAAAATCGAATTGCTTTAGTTAATTGTAACATAACTTCACCATATCCCTAACCTAACTGAAGATTTAGTTTTATTTGGACTTACGTTGCAAAATAAACTCGCTTCTTAACTTTATCAGTATTAGACAGTAACCAGTATAGAATTGGATGGATAATGTTCCGTCTACCCATAATCAATCCTTCCCTAAATTCACTCGATGGAATGTCTTTCTCCGGCTCATATTTAATGGATTGCAAGGACATCAAGATGTTCATTATAGATTGTTCTTTATTTTTCTGTACGTCAAGCTATTTGTGTAATTTGAAATATAAAGATATATTATGATAATCGAAGTTTATTCTCACCTATATAGTTGGAATTATTATAAATACCTTTGCTGTTGCTCCAGTTATACTAAGAACATTCATTAAAACTTGGAGTAGCTCCGTTTCTGATAAGGAACCAAATGATATCATGTTGTAGTCTGTATCGAAGACTTTATTTAGTTCATTGATAATAAACCGAAGATTATCCATTGTTTTTTTAAAGTTAATTTTGTTCAGAATGTATAATAGGTATAATAGTAACTACGAATATTCTAGAATTTGGCTTTGTTTGTATCGAGTCTTGTAACTCTTATTCCCTATTTCTATGTTTGTGACTAACGAATATGTTTTTGTAAATAAATGATTATTATTACGATAAATAAATAAAATTCACTTCAAATTTAATAATTTAATCTTCACATAATTTTGTAAACAACTGATTTATAAATTTTTATAATACGTGACGGAATTTATTTTACTTTCAGTTTTGTTCGTTGATTATCGGTTTCATTAATTTTGGACGTATGTCTTTTCTCGCAGAAGTTTAGTAGGAATTGTTATTTTTAATTTATAATATATAATTGTGGAATTAAATATTCTCTAAAACTTATGCTATATTTAGATAAAATGTATTATTTACGTTGTGAAGACATATGAAGTAATATATAGTTCTATTTATAAATGATTGATTAATTTAATTTCTTTCGGGTTTTTACGGGTATCTTCGTGTTCACAACCTTCAGACGTGTGTCTTTTCTTAATGTTTAATTAATTTTTTTATTTTAATATTAAAGATTTTATAGTTAACGAATCAAAAATAATTATGCTATTTTGAAAAGATATGAATATGAACTATCATTGTTTTAAACGCTCATATATAAAAACGCCCAATTTTATTGGAATTATAAAGTTAACCTCAAAACGCGTAAAACTTCTCTATCATCAACCATTATCAACGTAAACGACGCAAACTATTTACACAGTAAATTGTACCTGTAATCAATTAAGTCTTCAAATCTACAGGATACATTAGACGCACCCAATTTCTAGTCATGTACGGACAGGTAAATACCAATAGAGTTCTAGAACAAAAGTATCTAAATTAACATCATGTTTTTTGTCATTGTGTCGTAAAGCCGGGATATGGAGCTCCTCCTGGAGCATCCCCAGAAGTACAACAGTGGTTCAACGCCGTGGATCGAGACCGATCCGGGCAAATCAACGCCAAAGAATTACAAGCAGCCCTCGTGAATGGGCAAGGGAAGAACTTCTCAGACACCGCTTGCGCACTCATGATTGGCATGTTTGATCATGACAAAAGTGGCACGATTGATGTGAATGAGTTCCAACAGCTTTATGCTTACATCAATCAATGGCTCACAGTGTTCCGCACGTATGATAGGGACCAGTCTGGGAATATTGAAGAAGCTGAACTTGCACAAGGTACATATGCTATTTTAAAATAACAAGTTTTGTTATTAAATCTCATATTTTATTTATTTAGCTCTTCAACAAATGGGATTTCGGTTCACGCCCGAATTTATCAACTTGCTGATCAAGAAGAGTGATCTACAGGGTCATCGGGTAATGACCGTCGACCAGTTCATCGTGGTTTGCGTGCAAATCCAAAAATTCACTGAAGAATTCCGGAAAAGAGACACTAATATGACAGGGACGATTTCTATAGGGTTTGAAGACTTCCTTGGACTTGCTTTAAATTGTTCTACATGAGTGAAGTACACAGTCAATATTATTTGATTTAAATTTTATTTAAACAGGCATCAATTTAGTAAATTTAATCCTGTCTTGCCTAGATTTAGCTTTTTAGATACAACAAATTTTGTTTTATTTCTAAAATTCAGTTTATTATTCATCGATATTATTAATAATTACGGTGTAAGAGAACAAATCTCCATAAACCAATGCGACAACAACATTAAATAATCCTGATTTGTGTAATTCTTCTCCTCTGGTTTCCTCACGCAAACGATACGATTACCCTCCACCTCATAGTTACCAAGCTGCCCACCGTGTTTCCTAACAAACTCATGAAAGAAATGTAGTTCAGAACACAATTCCCTCTTAAGCATATGTATCTGCTGCTTATTGTATTCCGTACCAATAATTGTCGACACGGTATTAAATATTTGCGAGGCTAGTAATGTGTTGACCAGTTCCAGAGCTACTGTAGTGCGTTCGTGGTCCAATTCACACAACCAAGGAGATGTCAAACTATAGATCTCTGAAGTAGCAAAGCGATGTATAGAGTTGAATGATTCAATTGATGCGGGTTCTATGTAATCAGGGCAGAGGAACGAGACATACTCGTTATCTTTGACGAGTTGTTTGTCAGTTTCTGCTTCAAGTAACATTGTAGGAATGTGTAACATGGCGACCTTCTTCGTGGCGCTTTTATTTGAACACTGGAGTTGGCGCGCTTTGCTTAAATAATGTACGACGCACATCAAGGCACCGAATGTGAGGGCCTTGATGTTTTCCTGCGGGTTGTATACATTCGGGATGTGGAAGTCCCAGTTGATTTGAAGTTGGAGGATTGTTTTCTGAATGCATGGTTGTTGAATAAGTGAATACAGTGTTGGTGAAACTTGTAATAATCCACGACAGCTAATTGCTATTATATCTAATATTCTGAAAGATTAGTAAAAATATTTGTTTGTATCTGTTTATCTCTGTTAAGTCTGTGGAGAACTTGTATTTCTTAAAGTTATGCATAAGCTTTAATAAACTTACCCATTCATAATATGTGCAAAATATTCCAAAGGCACACTCTCCACTTTGGCCAGTTTGGTCATCTCGTAAGGCACGTAGAATTTAATCATTTTCGGTCTTAAAATGATGTTGATACATAAATTGACTACTTCTGGCAGAGTTTCCTAGAAAAATAATTTTATGAATATTGGTTTATATAGTTATATATTACATATTTCTATAAGCACTATAAATATGTACTTAGGAGATAATTTTCCTTTGCTTGAATTTTTATTGAAAAAAAAAATCACCATTTTGTAAAATCAGAAAAAAAATTTAATGCAATTTTCCACTTTTACCGTTCATTTAAAAAATGTAAAAAATAACGTGCTTGATAATGTATGCCATAAGAGAAGCTTTAATGGGAAGCTAGCCAAGACAATTTAGATCTATTCGTGAGACAATCATTTTAGTCCAAGTCTCAATGATTTTTTGACGCAAATGTAAAAATCCAAACACAGTAGACTCTCGCTAAACAAATCATAAAAATCAATGCATTTCAGCGTCCCTCTACAAATAGTACAAAATTCAGGACCCTGACGAGCGTTGTTCATCTTCACCCTCTAGAAATCGTACGTGGATCGCGAGAACTCGCTATTATTCGTAACTGGACATGTTTCTTCATGTTTGTTTAGTCGTGGAGGTTTGTTTTCTTCAATTACCAAGTATTTTTTAGCGACAAGAGTCATTAATGATTAAATTTTTCCGATTTAATTTCTATTGAGAATGTAATTACTAATAGGCGTGGCCAATAGAAGCAATCAAAAGTTACTGATTCTTAATATATGGATCTCATATATGCAATAAATATGTACACACATATGTGGGAATAAAATGCGTATGTATCAAATTATGTAAGTACATACTTTGGTATTTGCAGAAAACTCATTGTAAAAGTGAAGTTTCTTTTTGTCGTCTTCCGTAATTCTAAGCGTCGCCTATTCGTAAACATCTATGATTCTTAAGAAACCCTCAGTCCTTTAAATTACGAATTATCGAGAGTCTACTCTATGACGAAATCAAGGCATACCGTATGGCATTGTAGCTCAGAAAGTATCTTGCACATTTAGATGGACATCATACCATTACATAGGTGGAAGTAAAAGTTATAAGCTGAAGAGAATACTAAATTTAGAATTTACAAAAAACATAACTCCGTTGATATTGAAGCCGCGACCCTTCGCGTTCCGTGCTAATGGTTGTGTGTTTACTGTTTTGGTGTTCAGGGAAAAACCGGTTATAAGTGGGTAGGTGAGTTTTATTTGAAAAATCCGGGTTTTTGCAAGGCTACATACAATTTTGCTATTTACGTAATTTATGAATAAACGTTACAAAAAGGCAACGGCACGCGGAGTTCCCAAGCGGTCTCCCATCCAAGTACTACCCGCGCCCAACATTGCTTAACTTCAGTGATGAGAACTGGTGTATTCAACGTGGTATGGTCGTTGCCGATGATGTATGCACGATAAGAGCATATCAGCCATTTAATCAGGTTACATTAGTAGAAGCTACGAATTACGATCAATTTGCACCGATCTGTTTAAAGCGGTGTGCAGACGACAGCGACTTGCGTTTGCAAACATGGAATGCATATACATGTCGTTGCGTGTGGACAGGAACTTTGCGCGTACTTAAGTCACTGCATGCTTGTCGTTGCGAACAGGACTTCATCTGCGCTATAGAATTATCTATCTATCTATTTATCCTACGAGGGACCAGACAACTAACTGAATGGGCCCATTGTACTAACTTCCTTGCAGGAGGAGTACTGCGACCACCTCCGGCCAAGAATTTTTCAATCCAATGACGGAGGACCATACTTTCCCTACTCGCAACCCCAGTAAGTCATTGTCTATCAACAGCAAGGCATCTGTGGGTTGAACCACATACCCCAAGCCAGCCTGCGCTTGATGAACGATGCTGCTGACCAATGCGACACCGAGGCCACCCCATAGAATTAGATACACGTGTCTGAAATTTCGGTTTCGGTTTCGGCCAGTTTCAGCCAAAAAGTAGGGTTTCGGCCGAAATGAAAAGAAAGTTTCGGCGGGTAAGCCGAAACTATAAATATTGCAATTTGCAATCGTTTTTAATTATATTTCAAAATTTTTAATCTTATATTATTTTGTAAGGTAATTATAAATGCGATCGCAAAGAACTGCATTGAATACTTTTTAGTATATTGTTTCAAAATATTTAAATATAGCTTTTATAAGACATACCAAAAGTTTCGGTTTCGGCCGAAACTGGGAGCAGGCCGAATATTCGGCTTCGGCCGAAAATAAAAAAGACTGTTTCGGTCGGATTCTAACACGTGAACCGTACCAATTCTTCGACGCTTGTGAAGCAGCTGAAGACGCAACGCTTCGCGCCTGTTCTTATCTGCGCACTTCGGCACGTGGCGGATAAAACATTGCTTGCAGACAGAAAAATTCGTCCTTTTGAATCCAGAGGAAAATAGCATAGATGTACGCGCATACCTTTATTTGCTACATGCAAGTACACCGTTGTATGATTTATTGCGATTCTCATTTTCAATTCGTACGACCGCAATGGCAGATTTCTGCGAGTGTCTTG
>JAODVP010091462.1:0-10720 GCA_025400035.1 Tetradonia laticeps
AATTAGAGTAGTACCTGCCATAGTCGCCATTTTAATAGCAATCACCGGCACCCAGCACAAACAGTCAGTGAAAACAATGACACCCAAATGTTGGGCGACCCGATCACGTTCCTGCGTCTGTTGTGTGGAGCGGCAGGCAACCGTCGATACACGAATAGCACGGATCATGCGCAGATACGCGTATGAGATGAATAGCAGCGCTGAGAGGTTAACGCAGACGAACATGCCGATTGAGTATTGCCAACCCTTAAATACACACAATTAATTCAATAATTTCATTATTTATTGTTATAAACATGTAAAAAACAATTTTTATTTTATAATTTTAAATCAATTGTGTCATAACTTACTTTTGCATACGGATTATGTAGATACAACGGTAGACACACCCCATTTGAATTGTAGAACTCATAGTGGAAATATGCACGAGTGAGGTTAAGTACTGGAAGTAGAGCTATAATGGCCGCCACGAACCACAGCGCCACCAGTCGCAGTGCGACGAACTTGAGACTCACTTGATTGCGTGGAAATGGCCGTGTTACCGACACATAGCGCTCCCAAGTGACGAGACTGATGATTAACACGCTTGATTCACAACTCAGGGTGTTTAGAAAACCTTCAATACAACAATTTTTGTTATTGTAATTTCATTAATCATTAATCATTTGTAATATAATTTGAGGTTATAATCAAGTTATAATTTGAAGTGTAAATATATAAGGTTATGTAATACTGTGTATTAGAAGTTGCATACTTACCACTTAAATTACACCAATGACTATGCCTCCAGATAAACTCATTGAGCAGATATTCCCCTCGATAGTATTCATCAACAGACGCAATTGTGAAGAGATATAGTGACATCAGCAGATCAGAGATGGCGAGGTTTTTGATGTGTAGCGAGTCTACTACGTTAGAGTGACGTGTCACGAACTGACGGCCTAGTAAGACAATTGAGTTGCCTACGAAGCCGATCAGTGCCATTATCCACACACTGGAAATATAAACCAAGTAATTTAATATTACTTAACCTAAAATTGTCAGTAAAAATTAAATGAAACTAGTTTTTTTGTAAAAGTTATTGATAAACGTGTTGTGAGTTGCCTACCTTGCACGTAGAATAACACTGTCTAGCAAATGTTCTTTTGAGGAGATGCCATCACTTTTTGGTTCACACACTTTGACAAAAGGTGCATTCGCGCACATTTCAAACGAGTCAAAGTATCTACAAACAGAATTAGCTGATGTTGTCTTATTATGTCAAGTTATGTTACGTTATTTTAGGTTAGATTATATTAGATTACTTACAAATGATATAATTGTGTCAAAGATGAGAAGACTTCAGGTGTAATGGACAGATTTTGTTCGTTGTCTCTTACATCTCTAGAGTACAAATAATTAGTTTCTTAATTTAGCAATTAATCTGCTCATTGATTAGTTATTTGATTAATTAGTAGTTAATAGAATGATCAGATTGTAGGCAACTTACAGTGATGTCAAATTATGCAACCAGTACAACGCTAGTGGCTGGATGTGTTGCAGATTATTTGAATTTAATTTCCTGGTAATTAATATAAACAGTATTAATACAAATATAAATAAATGCAACATATTAATTAATAATTAATTAGATAATATCAATTCATAGTTATGTGTACTTACAAAACTCGAAGAGTGGATAATCCTCTCAATGTGTTGTTTGACAGCGTTGATAGCTGATTACCGGAGAGATCTCTGTTCAACATTGAAATATCTAAAAATTATTTGAATAATTTAAGAAATTTAGCTAATTTGACTTATTATTAGTTAGGAAAGCTAGTCAGAATAGCGCATAATGTAGAACAGCAACATATACTATTGTAATCATTTTAAATAAATTTATTTTAGGATGTCATTGTTCGCAAGAGCGAAAAATTTCGTTATTAAATTGTAGAAATGATTTTACTATAGAAAACGAGCCGTTCAGTATAGTAGAGAAGCAAACACCAAATCAAACTTGTATTTCTAACAACAATGTACAACAGAATTTTCGACGAAATCAAAAGAAACAATTCAAAAGTAATTGCAGGTTTTGTTTCTCCCGACGCTTCTTGTGTTTGGACATGCTAGCTATCTCTCTTGACGTCGCTGAACATGACATCCTCACTAATTTGACAATACGGCAGTGGGATTTGATTTTAAAATTGAGGCCATTCCGTGCGTTTGTATAAAAAAATATTTGCATGAAAGCAAAGCTACATAAACTACGTCGAATTCACTTTTTAAGGAAGTAATCATACGAAATACTTCCTTAAAAGTAAATTGGATATTCGATCTAAATCTGTAGGAGAGTAGACAATATATGATTCGCTGCCCAGAGAATTTAATTTTAACCTAACCTAACCCTTCCCTATATGAAGTAAGAGTTAATTCATTTATAACTTAACATCGGGGCTAAGGCATCGGGCACGATACAAGCGGGCTGCGGCGCGCGGCTAAAGGCGGGGTCAAGTGAGCGGTAACTCGCAGAGCGGTAGTAAACACGATACAAGCGGCGTTGTTTAGATTTTCACAGAGCCGAAGCCAATAGAAGGGAGAACACGTGGTCAACATAGAACATTAGTAAGGCAGTGTTAACTCACGGTGACGGTAACACGGTGAAGACTGAAGACGAATACAGTGACAAAATTAGAAAAACACAAGAACACAACTAAACGATAGCTCAGACTATTAATTTTTCAGCAATACTTTTATATTCGTAGTTCCTCTGGGAAGTATGTATGTATCTACTTCATGAATTTCGGCCTGGTTAAGAGATTATCGGATTAGTAGATCGAATTTCTAACTATTTTAGGATTTGTGTACGTTATATAACCACGTATTCATAATTCGCTCATTGTGTTTGCCGATTGCAAAGTATTGTTAGGTTATTGTTCAGGTCATTATATATCTGCTTTCCTTCAAAATATACTACTTACCTGCATACATAAATTCGAATAAATTTAATAAACCATACAGAAACAATGATAAAATGTACGAAGCGCCAGCTGAAAAATTTAATGTCCCGAATCTGTGGCGCGCGGTAGGTCAGCGACACCACTGACTCTTTCCCTGCCGCTCACGGTTATCATGGCTAGTGCCGGGCGTTCTCCATAAACCGCCGCGCGCCGCTTTTATCGTGCCCGAGGCCTAAGGAGCCACTATACTGATGATGACTGTACGAGATTATAAGTTTCAGTTGAATATACCGGCTACCTGTACGTCAAAAATACTTTCATAATAAAAATTGCAGTATTACAATCCCTCCATATTCAAGAATCTTTGTTTTATTAATAGACAAATTTAATTTAATTGATCTATATTCAACTGATATGATCCACTGATCGCGTAGGCATAGGTGTTCCCCGCAGTTTGGGACTGAGGGCCGAAAAACACGTTTTCGAAAATTGCGTCATTTTTTGTTTTCTTGTACGGCAAAAAATTGGAAATTAAAAAAATAGAATTTTGAAGCTTCAAACGAAGGTGTGGTAAAGAATTTCCAATAAGGGGCGCATGTTCCCTACTTTACTCTATATATAGATAGTAAAAATTGGTTATAACGGTATTGGAGGGAGTGGTAATGTTTTGCCGTTATAACCTAACCTAAGGAGCATATCTGATTATTTAAGAAATGTTAAATTTCAAAGAGGATATTTATGTAATAATAATGTGGCTCAGTAGTTTTGGAGTAATGAAATACTTGTCTTAGTAGTTATCTAATCCAATATATTTATTTTTCTTTTAATATCCAACTAGTTTTGAAAATTGCGTCAAACTTTGTCATATGTCTAATATTTGTCTTTTTTAGATCAAAAATAAATCCCTGAAGAAGATCGTAATAAGATCGAAACTAGTTGGATATTAAAAGACAAATAAATATCTTGGATTAGATAACTACTAATTGTAAGATAAGTAGGCTATTTATGATTGTGTCTTGAAGAACGCTGAATCTCATTAGTATAATCAGTACTGGCTAAACGCGTGAAAGAAGATAAACGTGTGCAAGCTATATCAATTTTTGGGATTACTTCCATAAAGTGAAGTGATAAAAGCTAATAGTAGGAATGGTCGCCTCTAAGAAGTCTTAAATTCAATAATCAATGAAGTTGACTTCCTTCTAAAGGCATGCTGAATTGAATACAGTCAGGATCCTTTCATTTCGTGGTCGTACGGTCAACCCTTATTGGCAAGATTTACCAAAATTTATCGATCTGCACCTGATAATAATGTCTAGAGGAAAAAGGCGTTTTTCAGAAGATAGTATAGTATATGAAGGTTTTACCGAAGAATATGTTTTAATCAAATAATGTATAGGGTTATTTAATTGTTGAATTCTTTAAATTCAGTTAAATATTAATAGAATTTAATACATTTCAATTTTAGGTCTTTGCTGTTCCACGATGATGAACTATATTTGATTTTAATTCTTATACATGAGAATTAATAAGGTTTCGTCTTAATATTACTTCAATGAAAATTACACAGTGAGACAAATTGGGGTCAATTGATCTCCGCAAAATGTCAAATTAAATTCAGAGAGTTAAAAATATGTAGAATTTTTACAAAAAGTGTGCACCTCAAAACCTCAGCTGGTTTTTGCAGAATAAATTAATGAAAAATACGAATGTTTTGCATTGAATCTTGCGGCAGTCAATTAAGAAAAATTGTATTTTTTTATAATAAGAATAATTATAATTACAAAAACTCGTTATTTTCATTAATTTATCGTGAAAATATCAGCTGAGGTTTTGAGCTGCACTCTTTTTGTATAAAATCTATATATTTTAAACTATCTGAATTAAATTTTTCATTCTGCGCAAATTACTTGACCTTCGTTTGTCTCACTGTGTTATTAACCTAGACGTTTACCATCTCACTGCAAAAAAGAGTTCGAGTGTCTGCCCAGATTTTAATTAATAATTTGAATTTAATTAATAATGAATGAAATAATTAGTGAATTAATAATTTAATGAAATAATAAAGAAACTTATTTAATTCTCTCTAATTCATCTAGCAACCCTAAATTTGAATTTACAGGGTCTTGCAAAAACCAACTAAGTAATAGAATGCAATTAGTAGAGACTCACAAGTTGATTAAGGAGCGTCTCATGGGTGCCGCATCAAACGTGTCGTCTTGGATGTGCACGATACGATTGGACGCCAATGACAGCGTCATCAAACTTGATAATCCCACGTCGGCCATAGCGGACATGTTGGTTTTGCTGGGCAATGTCAAAGATACGCTTGGCAACCATGACAGGATGTTAATTTGGACGAGAAGATTGCCTTGCAGTTTCCTACAATTTTATTTTATTTATACAGATATAATTAGAAAATATTTCATAGTTTATAAAGCAACTAGGTGGAAATATAATATATATAAAACACTTACAGTGTTGTCAGACTTCTCAAAGTAACGAACCATAAAGCGTTGAGTTTGTCGATTTTGTTGTTGCTCAAATCTCTGAAAAGGACAATCTTTTATAAAGTAGATTATGAAGTAATTAATATAATTAATACTTTTATGCAAATTATTCTTTTCACTCTTTACGTCATTTTGCTCTCTTGACTTTATGAATTATTTGACCTCCTTTCGCTTTTATTCAAAGCAACGTTCTCTCGTTCAGAGGTGAAAAAGGAAAGCAAACAGGGATTTACACGAAGGAGAAATGCTTTAAGGACTTACAATTCAATCAGACGATCCAACATTTGAAATGTAAACGGGTCGATGGTGATGATTGAGTTGTGGCCGATACTTCTGCAAGTCAAACCCAATTTATATTAGATACTTATTATCATTTTTACAACTTATTGGGTAATCAATATTATTGAATTAAATGTGCATCGGAACTTACTGTTCTGATATTTTGTTAAGTTATATTAAGTGCATATAGTGAAGATGCAATTTCATATAATATTTGCTGACGTAAGCAAAACCAAGCAATTTTCAGATATTACACAATTTGCTTATGTGTATCTATGTGGTTCGTGCAGTTTGAACAAATCTGCAAAAATTCAACCTCGTTCAGCTACGCACACAGTGTTCACTTTCAAGTTTTAATGGAAAACCACGAAAATGCGCGCTGCTATGTGGATATTGAGGTTGTTTATTCTATGCAAAGTACTACTCATATAATAATAACAACATGATTAGATATGGTATGATATGATTTGATTTACTCAGGCCTCCACTCAGAGTGAAAATATGAGTACTTAAATAAAGAACATTTTTATATCCATTGACTTTGATACACTGACGAGGCTGAATAAACTGAATAAATTGAATAACTTATCGCTGAGCCCATTGTTGGCCAAATCGACCTAAATCATAAATTTTCATTCTGATGACTGAAGAGAGTCATAGCAAAGAGAATATTCTGTATCAAAGCTGGAAAATACTTAGAAGTTAGGCTCATCCTTAGCAATCTAATTTTTTTAGATTATATCATAGCAGTTGTAAAAACGCAGTTAATTTATCTAAATATATGATGAATATAACATGAAAAAGAATGCTGAGTTGTTCATTCCAAGGATTAAAAAGAGTGTGATTTACAAAGTTCAAATATCGCGTTGCAGAAGACATTGTGTAATGGACAATTACAAATTGTAAGTTCCAAAAATTGGGTTGTACCTACTAAATACTGAAAACAGTCATGGATAACTTTATACTGCCATCTCGCGTTTCACGATTGATTGATTGACGCTCGATTAAAAATTCAGTATACGATATAGAACCAGCAGGGTCAACTAAATCAGACCTGCCCAGAACGTGCACTTTTCAGAAGAATTTCAAAGGCAACACCTTTCGCTCCCCTATTACTACAGAAGCACTGTCCTTTTTTCTACACAGTACTACGCATCATTTTCAAGTTTCTAGTTTGCCCAAGTGCGTCAGATAAGACGCAGGATGCAAGTGCAGATCGAAAGGCGTTGCCTTCGAAATTCGGATGATAAGTGTACGTTCTAGGCAAGTCTGTACTAAATGATGATGATAATGATGAAAATGTATTAATATAATTTGGTATTTTCAGAGTTACAATGAGAATAACTAATGTAATCTTCATTTAAAAATCTGCCCAGCGGAGCGCAATCAGCACAACAGAATTAACAAATTACATTTTCTACATAAGCCTGATTATTGTTTTTTTGTTTTGGCAAGTTATAAAGTAATACTAGGTTTAGCCATCAGTATTACTTTATGACTAGCCAAAAAAAAAACAATAATCAGATATATGTATAAAATGTAATTTGTTAATTCTGTTGTGCTGATCATGATGTTATTATGTAAATATTTAATATGTAAAATTTTGTCCGTTGTAATAAAAGAAAATCTTTACTTTTCTGGTTTTCATTGGGATTTAAGCAAAACGAGTTTTGTCATTTCGATGGGGCCTCATATATATAATATCACCCTAATAATATAATAATACCCTAAAAGAAAAGAGTCGCTCCACAGAGACTGAACTTGGTTGAAAATATTATATTTAAAAAAATTAATTGCGGAATACGCGAGCAAACTCTTAAACAAGTATCTTTATTATTTAGATACTGTCTTGTTTCTAGGTCGGTGGTACTACCAGAAGACACCATATTTTAGCCACTTGTAATAGAGGAATCAGAACCTTAGAAGAACATGTACAGATATTATTAGTATTTAGATACAAGATACAAAATTTTAAAAATCTTAATAAGTCACATCGCTGAGCACATTTATGATGTTCATTTTATGAATAATCCAGGTTTGTGACCTCGAGCGCCGAACACAACTTTGCAAAAATTTAAAAAACGCAAAAAATAGTTCTGCTATCAAATTTTGGTAATTAATTAGGACTAGCTTTTGAGAATAACTTTTGTGGGCGTCTTAAAGTAGACTTAATTTGCTATAACATGATAATATGACTGTCTGTAAACCCAATATTTGACTTAATGAATGTTTTGGGTTTGTGATTTCGAGCGCCGAACGCAACTTTAGAAAAAAATCGAGGACTCGCGAAAAAATTGTTTTTAATTAGTGTGCTCTAATTGCTCTAATTCTAAGTTTTCATTTATTAATTTCCACCCTCTACTTGCTGCCCATCACGTGAATACAGTTTGAACTTAAAATCAACAAAATATTGGATTGCAGCGGATTTAAAGGAGAACTTTAAATGAAGGTGAAGTACGCCTAGAAACAGAAAGAAGTGTAAAGAAGGGTTGCGTCTAGTACTCATGTAGTAAACTATGAAACGTTTAATATCCGAAACTATTGGGTTTACAGACACAGGTTGTACTAACATATTGCAGCAAATTTAGTCTACTTTAAATATTAAGAAAGTTTTTTCAAAAACTAGGGAGTACTCGTCAAAATTTGATAAATGAATGATACGTTCAGAATTCGTCACAAAGTTGGATTATTTATTAAATGAACATCATCAGCTAGTCTAGAACTATAGGAATTGACGCATACTGAAATGTATAAAGTTACTGTACTAGATAGCAATTAGTACCCTGTATAAAGTAATAATTATGATAAATTTTGTTTCGCCGCACATTGGTCGCTTCCTCAGGACTACAGTTAGTTAATAATTTTGTGTACATAACATAAATTAGTAAACTTATTGTAAAATTTGATGTTTGAACATCAATTATTGATATAAATTATGGTTCCACTAAAAAATTATTATTAGTATTTTATAAACATTATAATAATTTGAATGATAATGCTTTTATAGTATAGTTAATTAAATTGGTAACATTTGGCGGGATAATTTATAGCAATTAGTGATCCACAAGACTAGAATAACTTCTTGTCATGGCTTGACAAAAAATTACGAATATTTTGAGGTATTCACTTGACGATTTTTGACATCTTTTATCTCTTTTCTTGACTTAAATTTCAAGATCTTAAAATTTTAGGAGAAAATGTTAAATTTAATTAAATTTAATTAGATTTAATTAATTATGATGTTATGTAATAGATGTATCTTATCTTTTTTCATAAATAAATACACTTTAACACTTTTTTATTGATAAGAAATATTGGTCTTGAAATTTAAAATTACTTTTTCCGATTTTCAAGGCAATGGCAACCCCTAATTGTAACTTAACAAGATCTAAGACTAAATTTTACAGTAAATTAACTGTGTATATAAATTACATTATATACCCAAAACAATTAAATCCACTCTGGTTATGAACCAATTTTAGCCCCGATAAAGCGAACAATGTGTTGCAAAACTTTAATGTTGAAATAAAGTAAACAAGCTTGATTTCATTAATTGCCATAATTATTATCTTATATTATCCCAAGAGTCGCCTTCCCTTAGTGTAATTAATATTATTGCAGTTATAGTAATTACTACTTGCTTACAATAATCGTAATTCGTTATCCTTGGAATTGAAGAGACGATCATGCAGACGAGTTAATCGATTACCATCTAAGTGTCTGCAAACAAAATAAGATTTATATACCTACAATTAAAAGTTAATTATCGCAAGAAAACCCAAAATTTGATTTTCACTTTAAAGTAAACAAGAAAAATCATTATTGAAGATAAATAATTTAAAAACATAAAATTTAATTTAGGATAGAGGAGGAAACAGACAGGATATACTCATGATTTGAATAAAAGCTCACAATTATTTGGTTTTCAAAAAATATTTACTTACGGGAATAGCTTAAATGCTTATAAAAATTTAATTTTCAAAAAGGTACTGATTGCTAAAAAAGTAGACTATAATATAATAAATGTTCAATAAATTATCGTTTTTAATTTAGACGTTATTCAGTAATAAAGGTTTTTAATTCAAATTAAACTATTTGTACATATTACAAAATAATGACACGGTGTTCAGATTACAGAGGGTAGCTAAATGCGTGGGATGAGGAAATACGATTTAAAATCTTTGAAATTAGTAGAATATTATGTGAAAAGATCATTGCAAGATAACATCCCATTTTTTCGGTATTAATTAATGAAAAATGTGCGTTTTATCCATGGAAATATATGATAGTGACGCGCCCACATGATAAGCTAGGTTATGCCCATCTGTGATTCACGTGCACCGATCATGTCGGTTTATTGATTAAGTCTTAAAATTCCATAAATTCATGATTTCCACCAATTAATTTTGAAAAAATCGTATCTAACCTGGTTCTGATATTCTTACACAATATTCTACATATTATATTTATTCTAAATGATATTTTCTTATTATAATCGTTTCACTTGACATAGGAATCCGAACACTGTGTTATGAACCAAACTAATAAATATAACCTTAGTTATATAAACGTCATGTATTTTATAAAAAATTCGAAACTACCAACTGTATTTATTGTATAGGAATTTACGATAGATATGTATATGAACTTATGGCCCAAATGAATTAAAATTAATTAAATTTTATTAATTAAATTAAACTCACAATTCTTCCAATTTATTATTAAGTAGTTCATCCAGACAATCCCCTTGCAATGATTCAATCCCACAATGTTTCAGTACTCTGCAAATGAAAACAATGTCATAATTAAATTATAATTTAAAAACTAATTAATATATTATTTAATATTACATTGTTTACAATCGTAAAGATGTTAATCTTTCATGGCGACACAATATTTGGCACATAATAACAAATATTTACAATTACTGAAAAAACTCGTGACACTCTAATTAATCGTGATTAATTCTGATTAATAAATTTGGAATTAAGTTTCACT
>JAODVP010091484.1:0-10554 GCA_025400035.1 Tetradonia laticeps
TGTTTAATAATACCAGAGCATAGCGTCTATGTAATATTTAATACGTTTTCCTATAGTTGTATTAAAATGACAATAAATAAATTCTAAAGAATTAAATGTTTATTATTATTAGTATGAAATACTCGAAATACAATGGTTTCAAAAACAACATTGAAAATTCCATCTTTATTATTATACTTTCGACATTTTAAAAATGAACATTACACTCTTGTTTATATCACTGGTTTGCTTTAGATATTTGATGTTTCTTACTTTCGTTCATCTATTAAGAACAAGCAAATAATTAATTTAACCTAACCTAAATAAAATTGATGATTATAAAAAGACATTAAAACCGAATAATCTTGTCGTAATAGGTTTGTGCATAAAAATATATCAAATCTTCTTTCCTATTACTTCCTTCATATGCAATCAGAGAAAGACTTCATTTAACAACATGGAATGCGGTTTACTAGAATGTTAGAATGGGATCTTCACGATGATCCAAAATGTCTTAAACATAAACATTATTAGATTTCATAGTCTTAGTGATACTTTTACAAACCTTTAGCAATACTCCACCATGGCAATGTAACATAAGTGAGAAATGCGTTGAGTGGAACGGATTGGGCCCGTTTATTCTCCTTCCAAAAGTGGAATGTCTGCGTGAAACCTCTCATGGTCCAAAGCGGGTTGTAAGCTCCATCATCTAATTCTGTAAACAAGTTATTAATTTAAAATTATGGTTTATGTGAGGTTGATTTCAGTAAATTACTACCATTGTTGGCACGTTTAGGAATGTCACACCAATAATAGATATGTGTTCCATCCGGAGTGACCCGTTTAGGGGGTCCTAAGCATTTTTTCATAGAGTTTTTCCTTTTCGGCAGAGTGCAGAAGCCGTAAATTTTACTATTATTACTACCATTGCTACAGTTCTCATTCGCGACCGCGTGCAGCTTATCTAACTTATTGTAATTATCATCTATCAGGCTTTGGCTGTGATTGTTATGGTTCTTAATACTGGTATGGACAGGCGACACAGCGACATTGATATTTCTACTACCTCTGGACTCTCTAGATCTACTGCTTCTATTGCTATTCGTTTCAGTCTTGGCAGATTTAACCGAATCTCGATTCGATATGTTGTACTCTTTAACTTCCTCCACACGCCCTGGGAACTCCTCCCTACCGCGCACGGTAACATAGGGATTCTCGGTAAAACTGGTTTCCTCATTCGCATCCGGGTTGTCTTCATTTGTAAGACTTATAGCGGCATCGTCAGCGAATTCGAACTCAGTCAACTTTTTCGGAATGACTTGCGGTTTCACTCTGAGTTTCTTAATCTGCTCTTTGCCGATTTCGTAATCTGAGCCGTTTAGGATTTTACTAAGCGCTGGGTTATTGCACGTGCAATTGCTTTCCATGGGACCGATAGGCGCTCGATTGGAGCACTTTTCCGGAGATTGGCACACGCGACGTCCATAAATCTCCGAAAGAGTGATTGAGTCGCGTTTCCCGCGCCGTTGGAAGCATCCGCAGCAGACTTTCAGCTTTGCATCGGCGCGGGTCGAAGCAGGACCAGAGACATCTACAACAATCACAAAACAGACACAGAATTAGCTGCACGTGAGGGTCAGAGTGATCATCGACAAGTCTCTCTCTAGTCCTGCTTCAGTGGTTTGCAATTTGAAAATGTTGTGGTGGGCAAGAGGAGATCAAATAAATAGAAACACCTACCGTCTCTTAGATCCCCTGCTTCAATTTCACTCAATCCATTGTCCATCGAGTCAAGACCCTCGCATTCCGAACGGGACTTGACGTCCAATTTAGTTTTCCAACCGCCACGCACAAAATTATTTATATTAGCGCTGGGATCACTAAGTCTACGTTGTTGGCGATAACTGTAGAAATCCTCTTGATCATCATCCCAATCGGAATCCCACAAATCCGTCGCGCAGAAACCCGGTTCCGATGTAGGAGTTTCTACTCCAGAACCTTTCGGTTTAGTGACAGCCATCTCTGCATGACCTTTTCCTTGCGGACCCTTCATTCTTACAAACTCGCATCGCTGGGCAGTTGATGTGGAGAATAACCCGAAGGTCATTCTTTGAGCCATTTTGGTACTGAGACTTGATTGCTGTTTGTATGCAATAGAATAAGTTACTTTCCGAAATATCTAAACCACTATACCTACCCTAGCATCGTAGACTTTCTTCAACGCATCATATCTAATTGATCCCAAAAAGATTACCCCTTGTATAGACCCAGCCCTATCAGCAGCTACCAACTCAACACACACCATTTCTCCATCTCTAACTAGAATATCCTGAAACACTTCATCAAAGTTGTCCACCATAAAACATATGTGTGGATAGGTAATTTCTTCAACTTCTCCTTTTGTATCCATACGTCTTCGACTTGGGGAAGCATAGACTTTCTGGGAATGCCTTTTCAACACCTGTAGTTCTTTGGGACTAGTCCTTGTGCAAATCGCCAATGTTAGCGTGTATTCAAATTGGTGTATAATGAGATTGAGATAGACCGTCTCCTCCCAGTCAATGTCAGGATCTCCAATTGGCAGTTTCCGGCTGTCTTTACGGAACACATCAACTTCGGTCTCAAACTTCGGCAAGTAACGAGGGGAACCTTTGATGTGTTTCTTCCGGACAAAGAATAGAAGGTCATCACAGTCCATTGTACTGTCATTTTGAAACAGGAAGTGCCTGACGAATAGATCTGTCCAATAGGTGGTACCTTGTAGCATTACAAAGCCGGAATCTACGATAAGTTACTTGTAATTTAAAATCTAACAGTATTTAAGTACAAACCATCTTTAAGAAGTTGCCTCATCTCCTTAGTCCTCTGAAAATTAATCTCCTCCAGGAGTTGTTCCAAGACTGTGGGCGATCGTAGAGCAGGATTGGAAAATGCCATTTTGATTTTGTTGGATATTTTGATATCTAGAAGACGGAAGTTGCAAAGTTGCAAGGATGCAAACTTGCAAAGCGGAATATCTCAATCACCGCATTTCGTTTACAATATGCAGACTACAGTGCACCTTTTCACTGCCTCTGCTGGCAGATGAAATGGAGATAAATAAACAATATGCCACGCCACAAACCAACTGGAATGCACGGAGGCGAAAGTTGCGTGGGCGACATTTGCGTTCGGACTCACTGAGGGTGGAATTGCTGGAGTGTAGAAAATCAATGAATGCTGGTGCTTTACGCATGCGTCGATGACTAGTTGCCCCCTAAATGTAGCAGGATATATCTATATTCTACTAACTGCGCTGTTGTTTGGGAAAACCCGAACCTGTTGTTGAAATTCTCAACTTGAGAGGAACCATAAACGACGCGAGGAACGGGCCTACAAACAGCAGGCTTTGATGTGAGAGATTAATCTTGAGCGATAGATTATTTTAAACTTTATAAAAGTACCTGCGTTGTTTGTTTTTGGTACACTTCAACGAATTTGATGTTTCTTTTAACAAGCGTGGTTTGGTCTATAGAACCTTTCATCACCTATGCAGAAACATCAGATTCGGGAGTCAAGTTCCTCAGATTTTGAAATCAACTCAGGAGTTTATAAGATCTTGCTTCCTAGGCTTATTGGAATTATATATTTTGATTACAAATGTCATACTTCTATTGATGATTAAGGGAACTTCCAAGTTTACCACTTGCTGATTTTGGTAAACTTGATAATGCAGATGAATAAAAGCCTAGTCAATCCACCCACTTTCCAAATTCCAAATTCATGATACATAGACATAAAACATTGTAAATTCCATCTCGTAAAGCCGTCCCATAAAAGCTCATTTCTCGGAAATCCCACGCTTACTTAAACACTTTGTACATCACTACCGAACTAACGAAAACGCGTCTTAGTAAATAAATATCAAGACTACTAAATCCTCTTCTCGTCTGACGCGTTTTCGTTCCACTTACGCTCTAATAATTACATTATCTCGCCTGTTTATTATCACAAGACTCCAAGCCTCCCACATTACATAAAATATCGCTAAGAATACGATCATTTGCAATTCGCATTGTGACTATGAATCAGCAGTCTCACCACAAAAAACGGCCCATGTCATTAGCAGGAAAAAATCATCTCCATCTCCTGACGTCGCCAATTTATAATGTGAGACGCGCAGGTTGCGCGATGTGCGCCAATGGTTTCAGAATAAATAATTTTAGGCGTGGATTAAACGCGATTGCCAGCCGACGCACATCCAGTGCAAGTCCTTAGCTGCGATTAACAGGAGGCACGCGATTTCCGCCGGCAGACCGCGATAAAAATAACGAATTACTTTATTTACGTTATCTCAGTGCAAAATGTCTGCCTGGGTGTTCTGCGCATTGTTCCTTGCCATTATCTTCACGCCGCTAACGGCGAGGAACGCTCAGACACCAAATCGTCATCATCCAAGACGTCATCCGAAGGACCCAAAGATCCTGGATTTCAATCAAGCGCATATTTTCGAGAAAAACCATTCGAAGAACACACTCCGGCTGCCGGCCGAGAATTGGGGACTGCCGAAAGTACATCCGGAAGGTAAATGGAGGAGCATTTCAATTCCGAAGGGGGTACTAT
This sequence comes from Tetradonia laticeps, assembly GCA_025400035.1. Classification (NCBI taxonomy): domain Eukaryota; kingdom Metazoa; phylum Arthropoda; class Insecta; order Coleoptera; family Staphylinidae; genus Tetradonia; species Tetradonia laticeps. Next base: position 4,582 of record JAODVP010091484.1, read on the forward strand.
CGCGAGCTCCTCAAGGGACCTATTACCATCACCAGAACTTCAACAATAGCGATTTCAACAAAGGTACTTTCGGTAACTTGGGAATTACAGTACTTAGTAAGTAATTTAAGTAATTCATATAGACAAATGTAGCGGTGCAGAGTACAAGAAGGATGTGAGGAGGAAGTTTGGATGTCGTCCCAGGGAAACAATTGTGCACCTGGTTCATGAGCTGAATCTTATTGTATGTACCCAGAAAAAAACAACTACTGCTGATGAAAATTATATGATGGGTTACTTATAATTGTCTGGTTGCAGTTAACTCCCAGCGCTGTTGCAGTCAAACGATGTGATGGCATGTGCGGGGTGCACAGTAAATGCCTACCGAATGTCACCCGACAACATGAATTCCATATTCTTCAATTTCAGAACAACCAAGCGACTTGTGGCACTATCAAGGTCGAAGAGCACGAAAGCTGCAAGTGCAGTTGTCGCGAACGATCATGTACGAGGATGCAAATTTACGATCCGGAACAGTGTAAATGCAAATGTCGTACTGAAGTAAGTCTAATGAAGTACTTCTTCATCGAATATATTACTAATAATGCTCTTCCAGGTGAATCGGGATTGTGTATCCAGCAAAAAGATTTTCAATTCAGAGACGTGCAGTTGTGAGTGCAAGCAACCACATAAGCGATGCTCGAGTTCCTCCAAGTTTAATGAGGAGACATGCAGGTGCATTAGATTAGGTCTTACCTAACCTAAAAACTCTTATTATACTCTTATTATTATATAACTTAACATAAGCTATTTATTAAAGAAGTCGACAAGTGAGGAAACTGATGTGGAATAAATTGGGATGTTGTATTTCAGCTGTCCGGTTACTTTGACTTGAGGCCCAAATCCAAGCAGCTAGAACCTGTGACTAGATTTATATATGAGAATATGATCATACCGAAAATTTTGTTTATTTGTAAAAGAATCACAATTTGTACGAGTTTGTTCTCTTGTAAACCTGGCAATATGATGTCTACTTACTTTTCTATTATTATGTTTGGTACTAAGACTACAAGTTGACATAGTCACCAAAATTGGTCCAGACGTAATTCCAATATTTGGGGTCTCCTTTAGGGTCTAGTGGTTTGTTACCTGGAGGGACTGTTGTTCTATTAAAGGTTGTTAAGGTATCTTCGAGATGATGCAATATATTTGGGTACCTACATGTTGTAAAAATAGTTAAGGAAGGTTGTTTATTGGGATCAATTAAATTCTAACTTACATGCTAGCAAGATTCACCCTCTCACATGGATCTTTCTTCAAATTAAACAAACAAGGTGCTTTCAAAGGTTCACAAACAATCTCTTCCACCTTGGGACATCTCACATCCGCTTCTTCACGCATTATTGTAATATCTTTCAAAGTGGGCGCCATTTGGATTTGAGATAAAGCTTGACCAGCTGTGCTATTCAGTATCAGGTCCAGATTAAAGTCACCTTCACGTCCCGAAGGACCATACCAATCATCCCATGTTCCTTGGTAGTTAGTTCCTTTAACCAACTTCCATTCCTTTACCATCACAGAGGAACTACCAAAAATATCATCAATGTTATGCAAGATGGTATCCCGCTTCGACGTGTAGTCTTTCGACAATTCGTCCCATAGGTCAACACCGTCAAGGTCGAATCCAGAAGTCCTATTTAGACAATTCATGGTTAACCCAAAGCTTTAACAGCAAAAGCACCACTTACCTACAGGTTATTAGCTTGTTCCGATCCAATTGCAGCATGTAGTAAAGTCGGTAACCAGTCAACAATGTGCATCATTTGTGTGGCAACTCGTTTGGGTCTTTCCAACATTGGGGCCCAAAGTAAACCGGCTCCTCGTACTCCTCCCTCCCACAAAGTATTCTTCACTCCTCGTAAAGGCCAGTTGGATGCGGCATTTATATTGAAGCCTTCAGCTGGTCCGCCGTTATCAGTAGTGAATACTATCACACTGTTATTGAGCATGTCACGTTTCTGTAGTGCTGCGACCACTTTCCCGACAGACTCGTCTAATTTACTCAATACACCGGCAAATCTTCTGCGGTTATATTCGGTAATATTAACAAACTGAGCGACTATATCATCAGGAGCTGCTAGTGGATTGTATGGGTTTCCTGAATGTACAGCATTGTGAGCCAGATACAAAAACAACGGATGCGATGTATTATGTTCACCAATAAGACGTACAGCTTCATTAGTGTAGAGGTCAGTAACGTACTTTCCATGCGCATCGTATGCTACTTTAAGGTTCCTTCTCATATCCAGACCCCAACCGGGTTTTTCCATCGCTGTGTGATCATTATAGTCAAGATGCCCTGTCCAGCATCCTAAATGAGACAGAAATCCTCGATATGTTGGTGTGTACTCTTTCTTGTAGGAACCCAAGTGCCATTTGCCCACCATTCTGGGCACATAACCTAAATGTTTTAGGAATTCGGGGAGCAGTGTTTCGCTTAAAGGAAGGCCGCGTGGTTCTGCGCCGAAAAGGACATTATGCTGCATTCCAGTATGAATAGGGTACTTTCCGGTCATAAGAGCACTTCTTGAAGGGGTACAAATTGGGGTAACGTAATAGTTTTGCAGAATTATACCGGAATAAGCAAGGGCGTCGATGTTGGGGGTTGGGATTTGGTTAGAACCATGAAAACCAACATCATTCCAGCCCTTAAATCAAACAATCATAATTATTTTATTATAACTTTCTTTGTACCTTTTGTACGGTTTTTAACTTCCGGTTTAGACCAAATATTAACATATTTTGGACCAATTCCTGTGTAAACCGGAAGTGACATTACTGTATAAAAATAGTATAAAGAAATAAGATTACTTACCAAATCATCTGCTATAATAAATATAATATTCGGCGATTGCACATTATTATTATTATTACTGTCCACAAAACCCACAAACAAACAAATTATTATAATACAAGAAATACTCTTCATTATTTCCTTCACTAAATACAGTTTCTCACTACTAATTATAGACGAAATGAATGAATTCAAGAAGCACAAGTAGTAACTAGTTGCTTACAACTAGTTATGTTGTTTCTTATCGGTCTTATCGACTGAATATGGTAATACGAAATGGCCGGCGTGCTTTTTTGTCGCCGTCAAGAGACGCTAATCGGTGGCTGGCCGTGCGAGGCGATTCTAGAAGTCAGTGAAGTGGGAGACTAACAAAACACGCTGCTGTTTGTTTTGCACTATTTACCGTACGCCAGTCACCGCAAGCGGATCAAGAAGATGGGAATGAAAGCGACAAATACGTGCCATAGCGACCATACTCGTTCGTGAAGCTTCCGGTCCACACTTCAACACTTCCATTCTGCAACTGTGCATCACTGCAACTCAGGAAGTGAGAACATTTTACTTATAATCATCATCATCAATCATCATTCAACAATAACATGTTTATTATTATATATTTGCACAACTTTTTTTATAAGCAATTGTAATCGAATTTGTAAAACTCAATGACAAGTTAAAATGCGCATGTGCGAACCGTGACACCACACGAAGACCGTGGTACTATCATGAGGAGAAAAAGTTTCATTTTAATGTTGTCAATAACTAGTCGAACAGTATATTCTACAACTTGTATTTATTTTAAGTAAGTACATAATTATCTTTGTAAAAATTAACAAGTGCAGACTAAAATAAGCAAACATTTTATTACCACATGTTGTCATATTCGGCACATTCAATTACATTATTCATTTGGATTCAATTGGATGATGAACATTCAGTAACGTTCCAATGCCGAAAACAGCAATTCTGGTGATCCAAGTCTACACCAGACCCAGTAATTTGGCAATTCCCTCAGTCCCTTAGTTAACAGATTGTATGTGCCAATATAGTCACAAATACAATGAAATGTCTGCTGCCTCTAAAGATGCCAGTGATTAATATTCGAGAGATTCGAGATATCACATATTTCCTGATGAATAAGCAATCCTAAAATTCGTTTCCTCCTTATAATTTTACGATTTCGTGAATTTGAATATCACATGGCACGTTGATTCGAAAAGCTTGGAAGTTGAACAAAATAGGTGCCGAGTGTGCCATAATTAGTACTAGTCTAGGCCGCCAGAGAGCAACCAACGATAACCAAAAAGTGACGAATACTGTTCTTGAACATGCAGCTCTATTACCAACTCAACAATTGTGAAAACGTTGCTTTGAAACGAGCAAGTCATAAGAGTACCGCAACATTATAATAGTTACATCATTAAGTAGCGATAACGCGTCGAGGTTTGTACTGAACATCAGCCCAAGTCCTAAGTCAATTCGTCTATAAAAATCTACGCAATGTGCAATATAACAAACAATTTAAAACCAAACAAATAAAGGTAGTTTACACTTCAAGTGCATCATAGTCTATAGGCGTCAGGTCACGTTTTTTTCGCGAATATTTCAACCCCAACTCATCGGCGACCTTGTCAATTGTTTCCAGCGCGTAGTCCAACTGCTCCTTGGTATGGGCTGCTGATAAACAAATCCGAATGCGGCCCTCCATCAACGGAGTTGCTGGGTAGCCAACGCCGACGGATGCGATTTTATGTTTTAGTAATGTACGCACCATTGCACTGAAACAAATCATATAAATTTCATCTTGGGATCAATTTTCAGGATCCACTTCACTCTACATACGTTATTTTGGAATACATGTAGACTAGAATCGGCACAACTGGAGAATCTTCATTGCCGTAAACAACGACACCAATCTGCGCCAAACGCTGCCGGAAATACTTCGTGTTGCGAGCGAGCGTATTAATTCGTTTGAGACCCTCGCAACTTCCGTCTTTCCCCATTATAATCTTCAACACGCTGATAATCTGCGCCGCCACGGGTGGAGACATAGCCGTGGCAAATTTGGATGCTTGACTATATTTCCTAATACAGGAGATGATATCCCTGTTGCCAGCCATGTAGCCACCGGCGGCTCCAAAACTCTTCGTGAATGTCCCCATTAGGATATCGATATCCCGAGGGTTGCAGCCGAAGTAATCCATGACACCTCGACCTTTACTGCCCATCGCGCCGATTGAATGCGCCTCGTCCAGGTACAGATAAGCCTTGTACTTCTTTTTTAATGCGATGATCTCTGGCAGTCGCACGACTGTGCCTTCCATGCTGTAGACACCTTCGACTATGATTAGGAGTTTCTTCCAAGGTGTGTAGGGTTTTTTGGAAGAAGGGTATTGGCCATAACAGATGGCTTCTTGGAGTATCCTCTCCAAATCGTTTGTATCTGTTAAAACACGAGGAAATATAGTTGTCGTTCTATTTTATATTATCTATATAGATAGAGTAACGAACAATGACCCTTCAATACATTGAAGTACAGTCTGCTACACCAAAAAGAAGATATTAATATCAACTAATTAATCGGAGGGAAAGGAAGGGTAGATCTAACGAATATAGGAGGCGGAAAGACGAAAGAAGAAGGTTTGAAGAACTTTGCAGGACTTCCATCTATCTATCTATCTATCTAGAGGAAGGCCAAACGGAGTATTTCAAAATTTAGGCCACATTAAAGTAGAGCCCCTGTACTTATTGCCTTGTAGAAGGAGTACTACACCCACCTGGCAACCTCACAAAATGCCTTTTAGCAAGATAGGCTGATGCGGGTTTGATCCCGCAGCACTAGATCTACGCGTAACTCATGATCAGCGCTTCTAGCCAATGTACCACCATTACCAATGTACCAGCATTAGAAAGAGTAATGAATGGGCATAAAGATAACGAGGAGGTAAAGCTACAGCATTGGATCATAGGGTTGGTTGCATCGTCGGATACTGGAAATTATGGGTTGCAAATAAAGCTGGAGGGGGGAGACACTAAAGCATTAAAATAGTAATGCGTGTGAAAGGAAGGGATAGAGTAAGGTATATAGACCGAAGCAGGAAGACGAGGGATGAAGTTTTGGAGGAATCTGCAGGCCTTAG
>JAODVP010091494.1:0-12317 GCA_025400035.1 Tetradonia laticeps
TGTATTTGCTCTCATAAAGCTTTCGCCCTTTATATCGGTTACCGATATCGTTAACGCGACTATCGGGTTGATGTATTCTTAGCCTTAAGGTTAAGTTTCGGTTTTTTGATTTCTTGTAACGGAAGCGGAGACCGGCATGGGAGGTAAATGTCAAGCACATAATGCATCGCGCATTTGTTAAGTTCATCACGGAAGATCACATCTAATTATCAGTACAATAGAATTACTTGTGTTTGTTAACCTAACGCGTACAATTTTTATAATTGGATTTTTTCTTGTAGACTTCAAATTACGACATTAAAACATATTGTACCATGCACTGTACAATTTTTCTGTAATGTAACAAATATACATATACTTGTATTATAAGATTATAGTACCATATACCTTTTTATACTATTCACTATTAAAACATGGACACAAATCTGTTTGTAACACCAAATGATATAATAAAAAGTATATAGTATAGCCATATGTACATCATTTTGCACAGTGTTCTGCGCACAAATGGTCTCTTGCAGCAACAACAAGCCATGTCCACATAATATCTGGAGAATTGATGTTCACGGTAAATTTTGAAAGATTGTGATTTGATTAAAAACGTACTTAATGTCAAATATTTTGTTGCGTCAATTGCTTTCAGGTTTACTGAATGTTAAAATTATTAATTAATTGATGATTGTTCCTTAACATCTGTACCAAAGCTCAACCATATCCGAATTTTTGTAATTTAAGCATAATATAAATATTACTTGATTTTATTAACCATTAAGGGAAGCGTAGTAATCAATTTGTATCAAAATACGTTTATTATAAACGCAGAAATAGATTAAAAATCAAACATGTACACATAAGAAAAAATAATGGAGATTCTCTGCACGACTTTAATTTTTTTTTAATGTTTTAAAATAAGTTACACTATTATTGATAGCTTTAAAATTACAAGAATTATTAAGGATTAAATATGCCAATCATTTATTCTGAAATTTCAACTGTTAACATTTTCTCCTTCAGTTTTTTTATGAATAACTCATAAACTAAGAACAATATCAAGTCCAATAAAAATTTAGATGAAACTAGATAAAATTCTCTATAAACTCCCAAAAGTTCAAATTGATAGCTTTAAAAATATGAGAGTTATTAAGGATTAAATATGATATTAATTAATTTTTAAGTTTTGATTGTTAAAATTTTCTCTTTCAGTTTTTTTTACAAATAACTCATAAACTAAGAACAATATCAAGTCCAATAAAAATTTAGATGAAACTAGACAAAATTCTCCAGAATCTTCTAAAAGTTGAAGTAGATTTTAAAGATTTAAAAATGCTAGATATTAACGATTAAATATGTCAATCATTTATTTTTCTTGCTCCCAAAGTGAAATCGTGAATAATATAAAAAGGTACATACATTAATCTTATGTAAATTGCAAGTATAAAATTTGCAATATTTCAGAAGAGACTGTACAAAAAACGAACAATAAATTCTAATAAATAATAGATGTGATGGTCTTTGAAAAACTTAGAGAAAGATATATGATGTGCTTTACGTTTATCTCCAACCCTGCTTTCGTGGCAAGAAATATGAAGAAATGTCTATGAGATAAAGAATAACATAACCTAACCTAATGTACAAGTTTTAACTCTTAAATAGCAAAGGTAAATCAGGAAATCAAATTAAACAACTTAGTTAGGTAATTTTGTGCACTGCTTCCGAAAACCACTATCATTTCTTCCTATCACATCTCAAATTTTTGTATTTCATTGTCAAACATGCGAAAATGGCCAAATTGTGAATTGACACATAGAACACCATAGTTACTGTTTTATTGCAACGAACAGTGCCGTTTCACTGTGCAGCCCCCTCAAACTTGAACGTTTTTGCAATTGTTTACATTTAATTTTCTAGCGGTCGCAAGAAAACTCTAAATCCGGTTAAACTTCGTGCACATATGGTCAATTGCTTACTGAACGCCTACAAATTTTTGCGAAGTGCTGAATTCTAGGAAACCAGATATATAGCACTTGAAAAACACCTCAAATTGGATATTTTGACCATGAAATACAAAAATTGAGATGTGATAGAAGAAATCAAGGTGGTTTTCGCAAACCGCGCACAAAATGACATCAACAGTAGTCAAAACTCATCCTATTATTAACATCTATATTAAAAAAAAATCAATATGTAGACTTGTGTTATTAGACTTACTTTTAAACGCCTGAAACAGCCTGGGAAGAAGCTATTGAAGAACTGCATTCCCTAAAGCAGCGTTTCCCAGCCGATGATGTGAAAGGCACAGATGGTAGATCCACAGACATAAAAGCTTGGACACCACTGCCCTAAAGCAAACAAAGAATGAGAATTGGTACAACGCTCAAATCAATACATCATAATAGTGACCTAAGGTTCAGAAGTATGCGCAAAGGGACTTTCAAAAACATACGACGTTTATTATCATTAAACCTTCGTTTTGTGGCCACACGAAGGGAGATTTTATTTCTAAGAAAGACTGCTGAGGACTGTATTTATTTTAATACTAGACAAAGCTTAAAAACTATTCAAAAACTTGAACATGACAAGTGCGAGGTGCGTGAGGATCCACTCATGAAATTAGTTATGAGAGTTGCTTAAGTGTACTTAAGATAAGTGTTTTGCTAATGCGAAGATATGGTTGACAATAAACAGATATTCACATTTGTGTGGTTGGATCATAACAGTTCCAACAATTAGATACGATACGACAAAACCAGTTTTTTTTTAGTTTTTTTTTAGATTGCAAATCGCGAAAGAAAAATTGATAAAAGTTGAATATTTTATCCGTGGGAACAAATTGAAAGTGTGACACTCTAAACTTATAAACTTATATATACCTAGAATTATAGAATCGTTGATTACGATTTGAGAAAGAAATGTGCATAATAATTTAATAGTTCGCCCGCAATTGACGTTGGAATGTACCAAAAGTCACGTCTTTGTAGATTTTTTACGGATTTTTTTTTGTTTTAATTTGATTTGACGGAAATCAAAAGCAGAATTTTTGGTAGATTATGTCGTTAAGAAAAGTACGAAATGTTTAAAACTGCGCCTATGACAAGCCTACAAATGTTAAATTTGAGGTGCAATTAGGTACAGAGTGAGTCAGAACTCTACCGATAAGCATTCTGTTGTTTGGGGATATTTTGTAAGTATTTTGATATCAAAAACCTATAATCAATGATGGCACCTGGTGAACGATTCCATTTTGCTCAGTTATTTTACATGAAAATTTGAATATCTTGATAACTAGCAGCCGAAGGCCATACATTTTTTATGTGAATATATTCAAAGAACATCCCAGATCAACCCCTGAAAGTTTGTCAGTAGAATTCTAGTCCCTTGTGCATTGAACTTCTACTAGGAGAATTTTATTCTGTATATAAAAAAAGTGGAATACTTTTAGATAACCCTGTACATATTTTCTTTGCCAGCGAGCCTTATGAAACAATATTTTGTTTATATCAACAATACTTTATTTACATAAACACAGACGGGATATTAATCCATGGAGTCAGCGAAAAAACATAAACTAAAACTGGAAGATTGTTAAGTCATAATTGCAGCTGGTATTATATCTCTGCCGATAATTACCACCAAGTGCCTTTCATGTTTAGAGACCGTGTAAGAAAATATACAATATGCTCGAATATAAAATGTTTACGTAAAGATAATTGTAGGTATTGGTTACAGTTCTTGGATCTCGCGCGGGAGGTTCTGGAAGGAAAATAAGAGGGGGTCTCTAGAAAGATAAAGTAGAGGAGCTCAAAACCAGGGCAGAAGTTAAACACGTTAAGCAGTCTTATTAAATACTTCGCGTAGTATTTATCGAGTGCCAATTATTACGGCCCAAGAGTATTAACGGGGTAAGTTTTTCATACCTACTTTAATCATTACGTAATAATTTGAATACTAATGACCGTATTTATAATCGCAGCTCAAACGTTGCTATATCAATATTTAAATAAAGTTCAATAATAATTTGCTGTTGAGGGAATAAGCGAAAAAGTGCGATTTTTTAGGAGAAATATGTGAATTTCTGAGTCTATTTCAATTATGTACACATTTCATTACGTACCTTCGCTGGATTTCATTCGTTTTGGGAACTTCTGGCTTGTTCTCACCACTTTCAACCGTCTCGATCACTTGTTGTTTCCTATAATAAAAGAAGTATGAATAAACAAATTTACTTGACTAGAAAACAGCAAAGTGAAGACAAGAAATTGAATGAATTCGGATATACTCACCTCACATGTGCAAAAACTGCAGTGTAACTGCTGAACACAATTTTCTTGACAAAACCAAAGTTTTTCTATTAGGTAGCTGCATGCGCTGTCAATCGGGCCATTCGAACACTGATGAGGGGAGACCAGTAGAACTCTAATTATCAAAAATGTCCGAAATATACGAATGTAAATCATCCAACCCTCCAGAACATCAGCTGGTTAGCTGTGACCAGCTGTAAATCTGCAGGAATAGCATTAGCAACATTTTTTACTTCCTATAACCGAGAGCTTCGAAGATTCTCGCTTATTCATAATCTTAGTATTAGCAAGGAATCTACTGTAATGTTTCTTAATAATTCCCTAAAGTCAATAAATTCCTATATAGGGCGAGTCAAAACTCTACCAAAAAACTACCGGAGGTAGATCGGTGATGTTTTCTGTGTATTTTGATATGTGGTATGGTCTCAAGTGACTCGTTACCGAGTTATTACAATTTCTTTTAGGGTAACATTGTGAAATTACAGAACCACAAAGTGGAATAACTCCGTACGGAACCATCGGATGCCATATATTCCTTATATCAAAATATTCAGAAAACTATCCCCTAGAATTTTGTCGGTAGACTTCTGACTCACCCTGTATAGGGACTTTGATAATTGACGTAGTATTACCATCTCACTTATGTTTCATAAAATAACATTCGTTTGATAACATTATGTAGCTCGATTGTTCGAAAAGTTTAGTTCTCACGATCACTTTCTAGAAATTTACAATTTTACAAAACAACTCGTTCCGCCGGTTAGGTTATAATTTATTATGTGACATGATTTCTCATGCTGTTAATATGTTATAAGTAACAATTTATAAATTGTACTTACTTGACACTACACTCTCTCACTGGAATATTATATTAACACAAGCACTGAAACCACAAAAACGATGAAAATCACAGAAATATTGCAAATGTCGGCTGCGTCGCACGAGTTATAAACGTTATAAAGTCGAGCACCATTAGTTGTGCAGTGTTACCAACTCTAAAGAAATATAAATCACTAAATATAAGTCAAAACTCATTAAATTCGTTTTATCTTCTTAAAAATCTCCTCAAAAATAATAACGTATAATTAATTAATAACTCGCAGTAATGTTTATTAATACTATATATTTTTACAGCCTCTAATACATTAAATTATATTGTTTTCTAGGTGACATTCACTTTTTTTTATATCATAAATTTCAGAAAATGATTGATTGTTATGATAGAACTAATTATATCACCATTACGAATTAATGACAATTTAGTCCGTAGCTTATTTTGATGATATTAACAAGTAAAGTTTGAATCCACTCATTTTCGTTATAAATATTGGGGGAAATTCCGAAGTTGGCAACCGTGTACCTGAGTTTCATGAAAAGGGGGCGCACGTGTCGTTTTTCCATACCACTGTAAGCTGAAAACGTGGAAAGTTTCTATTTCTAACAATGATAAGCAATTAATAATAATAACAGTTTTTGAATTACTTTAGAAAAGAGAAGAATGACTTACTTAGAAACGAATTAATTAGAAATAAAATGAAACTATTTGGACAAAATAAATAAAAATAATTTTGATTAGATATCTACTGTCTTATAATTTAATTAACTACTGAATTATTCAATCAAGTCATAAGCGAAAATTAATCGACAGCCACATTATTACACATAATACCAATGAGCAGTGAGGAAACCTTTACAAAATAAAACAAAATCACAAAAATACAGGTGGCAACATACTTTAATCAGCTTTTATCTAATATTGTTTACATTTACAGTTAATTCACAAAATTATCGTTAAAAAGTAGAATGGCGAATTATAAAAAATGATATGGAAATGGTATCGAAATCAAATAAATACAATGTTCAACACTTATTTAGACACGTTGCGGGTTTGATCTACAGAGACGTATGAAAATAATCATATAATTCGTTCGAATACAATTCTACCGTTCGTCCATCACTAAATTCACTAAAGTAATTAAATTAGGTGGGAGTATTCTTGGATCGTATACTTCAAGTTCTCTCTGCGCGCACTCCGCCGCCCGAACCTCCGAACATATTGCATGGCGCGTCGATATTTGCAATTTAGATCAATAATTTCAATCACAACTTGTATCATATGTAGTAACAACAATCGCGCGCGTCGATTTGGCACTTAATAACTTATTAAATGATAGTGACATTGTAACAATACAATTACTTAAGTACATACACATTAAATGTACATAATGATGACATTCAATTATTAATTAACTACAAAGTTCCATTCCACAGTTCCGTACAATGTGCTCTCTGCGTTGTAACAAAGCATTACTAAGTAAACTCAACATGTCGCAAAGATTTAAAGCTGATTGACGTTTCTTTCTCTCTGTATATTCTCTCAATAGCAGCATAACCTCGAATTCGTATCCGCTTGATGGCATCCGTGCTCCTGGGGCGTATCCCTTATCGTTATCAATAAACTCTACTTCGGTATAAAAATATTTCATCTGCATGTACCGTATTCGAATGGGTGCAAATTTTGTTAGTTAATATCGCCGCTACAATTTATTGCAGTCGAATAAACACTACCTATTTAGAATAATATAAGTATATAATTATAATATCACTTATAATTATTACTATATTAATTTGTAATAAACAGCCTTTCAATTAGAGAGTACGATTAATCGGTTCCGTCAGCCTTAATGAGACTAAATTAAACGTCACCTGCGCCAGCGACGAAGTGCCTCCCATGCGTTCAAACAGTTCGGTTTGAAACAAGTATTGCCTTAATATAGAATAAGTTTTAGGCGAGCGGAACGGGAATTTCAATGCAAAACCTGACTATTCATACACAACAAGTAACATAAAACATGAGTAACGAATACAAATCGATTGAAAACGAACCGACACACAACGCACATCGTCTGAATGTGCAATTTCGACGCACTAGCATCCACGTCTGTTCGTTTCGCACATCGGCCTATGTTTCGAACTTAGTTTGAGATCAAATCGTTTCAATTAGTGAAAAACATAAATTTGTACTAATAATTTGCAGCTTTGCATTTCCAACAGATCATTCTAAAATGCCAGTGGCAGCGCCTCGTTTATTTTACTTCTCGAAATATTTTAGAATAATCTATTCGCTTTTGATTTATTACACTACCCAACATCTCCGACACAATGAGAGAAATATCTTTTGTGTACATGATACATACTGGTCTTTAGTATTTGAATATCCTGTATTCAATTCAGTTTTTGTTTATATTGGAAGGAAATAAAGTCATTTCTGTATTTCTATTTAGTAGTTATCGGTAAAATTCCATATTATCTCAATTTCAATCACCTACGGAAATTTTTTTCAATTATTTCAATCAATTATTCAATTAAAAATAATTGACATTTTTTTAAATCAAAACTTACGGAGTTTTTCAATGAAAAAATTGACATAATGACAATTATATAATAAATATTTAACAATTAATTAATATCAGTTAAATTTTAAAGTCGTTTAAGCGAAGTTTATATTTTAATTGTTGATTTAACTCAATTTGTTTATTTAAAAGTAATATATTAAAAATTACCCTGGGAACATTTAAATTAACAATCCATTCAAAATAGTTTAATTTAAACCAATTTAATATTTAACTGACATTAGGTAATTAGATATTTATTGATTGTTGATTAATACTTAAATATTTATCAGTAATAAGTTATACTAATTGTTATATTAACAGTGATCTGTTGTTTTTAAAATTAAAATTGGTTTTGTAGTTTTCCAGTTGATTAATAAAAAAATTGACATAATGATAATTATATAATCAATATTTAACAATTAATTAATACCAGTTAAATTGTAAAATAGTTTAATAAAACTTTTATATTTTAATTATTCATTTAACTCAATTTCTTTAATTAGATATTTATTGATTGTTGATTGTTTCCTAAATATTTATCAGTAAGAAGTTATAGTAATTGTTTTGAAGTGTTTTTCAAACGCTGTATCTTCCTTTGAATCAGTGCTTGGAAAAAAATCATAGGTGTTCACGCGGTATCTGAAGAAATTTTCAATTTTATTTTCTACCTATCACAATAAAACTCAAAACTCGCTCAAATTTCGTGCACTCATTTTCAAAAGTCTACTGAACACCAATAGATTTTTTCTAAACTAACATTAAGCGTGATCTTTTGTTTTTAAAATTAAAATTGGTTTCGGAGTTTTCCCAGTTGATTAATAAAAAAATTGACATAATGACAGTTATATAATAAATATTTAATAATTGTTAAATTAACAATCAATATACAAGCAATAATTAATTAATACCAGTTAAATTTTAAAATAGTTCAATAGTACTTTTATATTGTAATTATTCATTTAACTCAATTTGTTTATTTAAAAGTAATATATTAAAAATTACCCAGACAACATTTAAATGAACAATCAATTCATAATAATTTAATTTAAACCAATTTAATATTTAACTGATATTAAGTAATTAGATATTTCTTGATTGTTGATTAATACTTAAATATGTATCAGTAATAAGTTATACTAATTGTTTTGAGGAGTTTTTCAAGCGCTGTATCTTCCTTTAAATCAGTGCTTGGACAAAATTCATTTTATGTTATTAAAATTAAAATTGGTTTAGGACTTTTTCAGTTGATTGATAAAAAAAATGACTTAATGACAATTCTACAATAAAGTATTAAACAATTAACAATTGATTAACAATAAATAAACCTCCAATAATTTTATCATTTAAATGAAAAACTTGTTTAAATCAAAATTTTATAAATTTGTTATTCAATTAACTCAATTTGATTATTAAAAAGTAGGCTTTTTAAAAATTATATATTAATAATATATTAATTTTAAATGAACAAATTGAACTAAATTAGGAACCAATCTAATTTTATAGAGAACGATTAAAAAGTTATACCAATTGTTTTCGTCTCTAGTTCCTTTATCAAAAATTAAATAAGAATTATATAATTGCCATTATGTAATTTTTTCCTATAAATCAATTGACTAAGAATTGTAAAAAGTTATAGTAATTAGCCAGCAGAATGAGAAATAAAATTGATCACATAAATGAAAAATATTGACTTTTAGTATTTGAGTTGCCTTGAATTCAAATTCCAAAGGTATTTCTTTTTACTACAAGAAAAGAAGTTATTTGGGCCGAAATACCTAATTTGAGGGGTTTTCCATGCTCCAAATCTTGTTTTTCATCACCTCAGTGTTCAGAAAAAGTTGCACAGCAGGCGATTGATTTTGGGTACAAAAATTTTGAGCGAATTCTGAGCTTAATTGCGATCATTAGAAGATAAATTAGAAAAGTTGGAATTTCATACATACTCCCACACCTTAAAGAAACGTCATTATAAAATTCAGAATTCACTCCAACTGCCTACTGAATAGTAATTTCCTAAACATTGAGGTGAGCAGAACAAAGGCCAAATCCCTGGGAAAAAACCCTCCAAATCGCCATTTTCGGCCCCTTTCCCCTAAATAACTAAGTTTCCTTATCGTAAAAATAAAATAAAAACCATTAGGAATCTGAATTCAGGCGACAAATTTCATGAAGCACATGTTAAATGTACTAAATCGCTTTTTTCCTTCCAAGAACAACAAAATTCTACTACAGATCTGAATTCAGGTGACAAAATTACACAATGTTACATTCACCGTGTGGAAATCGCTTGTTGGGTAGTGTTATATTAGCATGAATTATGATTTGTCCAAGTGTAACACACAATCAAAGGTGACTCCAAACATAAGTAATGTTGGTTGCATACACAAATTTCACCACTTCCTATATTAACCAAATACAAATCGTTAATTATCACACTGTGAAGTGAAAAAATCATAATTCATGCGTTGGATGCAGAAAAAATCAAAGAAACCGAAAAACTTTGTTCTTTCATCACATTCCCAGTGCGTAAATGCAAACAAACTTCGACGCAATATGCACATTCTCGGCGCGATTAATAAAATATAGATACATCTAGGTTCACAATGTGTCTGATCGTCACCTGGTTGGAGTAAACTAACATATACATAGAAAAATAGTCCACTTCTTCTCGCCGCTCTAAGCGTATCAAACATACGCACAAATAAAGTTAGATATTAACTGGTTAATCTCACTGAGCGAACATTGCGACTGGTATTACAGCTATGAAATTCAGTCCGTTCGTGTCTACGCTCTTTGATTCCCAGTCCAACAACATGCGTAAATGAGTTAGAAACAAAGCAGTCGCTTCCTGACAGCGAGTGATGTTAGTTTACAATTTCCTGCTATAATGTGACCAGTGCCAACAGTGACACGTCTTAACAAAATTCATAAATGCTTGTTCGTAACAACGTAACCACCAATACAATTCAAGGTGGCGTGCTTCAACAGTTTATAGTTTTTATTTACAATGTAAAATTTTATTCAATGCAGCGATACCTCCAATTCAATTAAAGCATTCATCCAATTCATCCAATATATCCAAGGGTATTGAAATTACTTAAAACATACGAATTTGTTGTATAGGTTCTAATTGGTTATATCACTGCATTTGGCCTCAAGTTCGACCAATGGTCTGTGTTTCAAATAGAAAATGTGGCGAGAATGTTGCATATTCTAATGAATCAGCTGTTCCTTTCAAGATTGATAGTAAAACCTAGTAAAACGTGAATCCATGCAACATCCTCAATTGCTCAGCCATCCGCAGCTATGTCGTCAACAAACTCCCCGAATATTTACAATATGTACAATTTGTGCGCGCGCATGGCGAGATTCATATCCAGCACTATCTCCGCCATCCGAATTCAGATGGACGACATGCATGATGCATTTATTTCCTTGGTCCACCAGTTCTATGAGTTTCCGATTCCGACGGGCGAATGAAAATGCAGCGAGACAAAAGAAAGTTTACCTAGCATGAATGAAAGCGGTGGCAATGACCTAATGACCGCCGGTGATGATGCGAGATGAAGAATGAGTGAATTCATGCACGATGAGCCGTCGTAATGCGCCACATGCGAAGAGGGCATGTGCGTGAACATTATGAGTGCGGGATGCTGTTTACGACTCACTGCGCTTTCCTTCGGCGGCGCCTTTTTAAGGTTAAGTATCACATCACACGACAACTAACAGCAGCGTGCGCCAAGTGTGCGTAACTCATTCATAGGTTTAGACAATTTGCTACTCGGTTCCTCACACCTTCGCATAACTCATAAGACTGTCGATTCACCTGTAAAAGCAAAATATAATGCATCAGAAATCATAAGTCAAATAAATATAACACGCAAAGCGGTTTATAGTGCAAACATAAATAAATAAACTATAATAATAAGGTAGTACTAGCACTGGAGGCGTTTTTTTAAAGAATCTATGTAAGACTTTGTACCGTGTTTACACTTTTGTATTTTTCGGGCGTTTTGTAAGTACGTTTTAACATAAGATGACAGACGAGACTACTCCTAGATTTTCTAATTAAAAAGTGCCCCACGTTGGGCGCCCAAAAACATAACGCTTCTTTTCTGAGCGTGATAATAAATGAGGTTGTCACCTAAAATATCCTCATATAAGATTTTAATACGACTTTCCCTGATAACGTTTTTTTAATTAAAATGGCCCTACGTTGGGCGCCAAAAGTATAACGCCGTCCTTTTTCTGCAACATCTAAAAAATAAATGTGGGAATTTCTTGCCCTGGACTGTAAATACCGTATTTGCTAGTGTAAAAATGTATCCCACAAAAAATTATCATTGAAAAATGGGCCAAGGCTTTCCTCAAAAAGCCGCTCTTAGACCGCAATGAGATAAGATTTGGAGCCAGGCAGAACTTGGGATATCCGTTAGTATTAATAATTATCCACTTGGCTAGTTTTCAGTCAATATAACTTGAATAAGTACATATAAAATATGAATTGCTGTAAATTGGCCAAATGGATAACTATCTATTAATAGAGGAACTGGTCCGAATTTGAACTGGGGTCCGAATTTGGACATTTGACTTTATAGCCAGGTGTGTGGGCGAATTCGGGTGG
>JAODVP010091505.1:0-12316 GCA_025400035.1 Tetradonia laticeps
CGCCTTATGAGATGTCCCTTAGTATAACTATTGACTATCGCCAAAATCTATCGATTTTGTTTAAGGCAGTGACAGTGAATATAATCGTTTCTTAAAATAAAAAATATTATCAAATATTTTCGACACGCAGTGAAACTCTAAAATTACCTGATTGTGAGACGAAATGAGTTTTCAAAGTAATATTATTTATTTTTTATAATCTTTATTAATTTTTGTGGATATGGCGAACGTTTAAAAGGAATTACTTTTTTTCCTCAGACAATGAGTAGTAAAATGTCAATTAAATATATTATTTAAGTGAATTTTTCGTACGTAGTACTTTCGGATTAAGTAATTGCCATGATTTAAGTTTTATATAAAACTATCGAAAATTGTTCCAGTGTATGCCGTTCGAAAAAACGAAAATTCCATATTTTGTACTTCAAATTCTTCTGCAACCATTGTTGCGGTTAAATTATCTAAACTACTGGAAGTAATTTCCGAATGCACATTAGTTTATATAGGGAAATACGTAGAGGATATTGAAAATATAAATTGTTGTGAATTTGACTATCGTTTGATAGATTTTCACGTTTTTATCAGAAAATTCGAAGAAAATTGACAATTTCATATTAAAATATTAAATAATTTAAATTTCATTGTGTAGGATTTTAGGATTAAGTAATTTTAAGCTACCATTTAACTTTTATATAAAACTATCGAAAATGTTTGGAGTTACATTGCGCGCCACTAACAAAAAACGAAAATTTCACATTTCATTACTACACTTTTCTACAAGCACTATATCGGTGAAATAATCTAAACTAAATCAATTTAGAAAGTAATTTCTTTATCTACCTTTGTTTATCTAGGAAAATACAGTGAGGATTTCGAAAATTATATTTTTGACTAACATTTGAAAATTGTTCATATCACATGAAAATATCAAATGAAATTTCCTTACAATTAGTAAGAAATGTAGGATTTTAGAATTAAGTAATTACATATAAGCTAATTTAAGTTTTATATAAAAGTATCGAAAATTATTGGAGTGTCGTTACTAAAATACTCAAATTTCATGTTTTATTACCAAAAATTTTGTGACACGCACTGTAGAGGTTAAATTATCTAAATCACATGAATTTTGGACGTAATTTCTGAATCTCCATTAGTTTATCTAGGGAAATACATAAAATTATAAATTTTTGTGAATTTTGGTGTAGGTTTGAAAGTAATTTTTCACATTTTTGCCAGAAAACGAGAAGTAAACTGTTCATATCATATGAAAATACTAAATAATTTAAGTTTCCCTATGTAAGACTTTGGGATGAAGTAATTTAAAGCTAAAATTTAAGTTTTATATAAAACTATTGAAAATTGTTCGAGTTGCACTGCGTGTCATTAGAAAAACCGAAAATGTTCCATTTTATTACATACTACAAATTTTTCTGCAATCTCTGTAGCGATTAAATTATCTAAACTATGAATTTACAAAGGAATTTCTTAATCTGCATGAGTTTATCTAGAGATTTTGCAGATATTAAATATATACGATTGCATATAAAACATTACATAGTTTAAAATAGTGACAAACAAGATACCGTCCATCTCACCCCGTATTACTCTACATGAAGATGATATAAATGCACTTAGTGTAACCTAATGTAACATGTAATGTAAAGTAAATGGCATTGCAATGCATCAGAGCAGTTTACACGTACGTGCTGTGTTTATAAAGTGTTTTTTATCGGATAAACTTTAGGATACGCTGCGCTTTTCAAATTAGCCAATTCGTGTCCATAGAACACAATCGCATACCAAATGGTAAGCAATGAATATGACCCGATTTGTGTGCAGCGTATGTGCATCTTCGCGTACCGTGAGAAACTACTTTCACTATTACAAGCTCCTCGCACTGTTCGCAGATACCCACTGTGATAAATTCCCATTTCACGGCGAAATAATAAATTCAATCATTTCTGAGTGAGTCTTTAATATAAATAACCCAGATATTGTTTCGTTGATATTTCGTATACCGTGATACGGCGTTTTCATATTATTAATTCTTATCTAATCAGACAGTCAAACAAAGCTTAATCAAATGATAATTTTATCAATATTAACCTAGGTTACTGGATAAAGTATCAATTGTTTATCATATAGTTTTAAGTATCGTTGGGACTTTGATACTAAACTATTAGACCCCATCAATCACTTTGATTGAAGGTGTTGAGATATAAATGAGAAGATGAAAACTTCGAATGATCATGTTAATGATGAAAACGTTGCGAAACTGGTTTCGCGAAAGAAAGTGCTCTCCACGTCTGCTTGTGCCCGGATCGGCATTTTGTAGAAATCAGCGAATTCCTTAATCTTCGCCGAGCTCTCCACGTTCCCAACAACTAACACGCGATTTGAGGCATAGCGCACGAATACTCATTTGTTTGCAATTATATTGCGTGCAATGCGTTCGACTGAGATTAACCGCGGCCGCAATTTTCCATTGCGAACAAAAATTGGAGAAATGCATACGTGTGTTCATACCAAGTGAAAATGAAAAACGGAAATACGCAAACACATTCCAGAACAAACAGATTTCCATGCGGCATTGTTGGAATTGCAGCTACACGTTGAAATTGAGACAAATGCGTTCCACTTGTGCGAAGCAATAAAAATAATGTTGACGTGCGCGTGGCGGAGAAATTTAAGATTTCTTAAAAGAACTCTAGGAATTCTCAGTACTCTCAATATAAGTAAAAGTAATAATGTTGAATGTGGACAGGACAAATTAATGTATTACAGATAGAACGCCTAAAACGATCTCGAGATAAAACAATTTGATGTGTAATTGTATTTAATTGATACAGTAATTTAAAACCGCAATTATAATTTGAAAACCTATTGATATTAATATAGAAAATAAGATTAACTGATATAAATGTAACAGTAAACTGTAATGATTACAGTACTTCTCGCGGAATTAATGTCACAGGATCAGACGTGTTTTTTCCCAGCGGGTATTTCTTATCGTTTTTCTATTCCCGGATTCGTGACTCGCGCGCGACTTTTTGCGAGTGCTTTCTTCATCGCAGGAGTGCCGCTAATGAAACTAATCGCAGATTAAGTGGTTCGTGGTTGTATCCGAGACGTGCGGAGGCTCAATTCTCTTACTTCTCTTTACAACCGATGAAAAAGCGTATGCTGGAAACAATCAGAGGACTTCCTCACAACTACTCATTTCATGTACTGTTAACAATGAAACAAGAAGTTCTAGTCGAATTAGTGAGCGTAGAAGTGTGAAAAACTTTTTTTAATGCTAGATGATAATCTGTATTAACTTCCGAGTAAAATATAGGGAGCAAGAAATTAAATGTTATTCATGCTAACAAAAAGAATTCTGACATCAATAAAACCTATATTATCTAATATACATTATTGGTTAGAGCGGTAATCCCATCCATGATTTTATCCCGACTATAACACATAGAAAGAAACCTAGCATTTACAACGGAATTAATGTATTCTGCAAAAACGAGCTGAGGTTCGGAGCTGCGGTCTTTTTGTAAAAATTCTACAGCTTTGTAACTCTCTCTGAATTAAATTTTTCATTCTGCGCAGATTAATGGACCCCAGTTTGTCTTAGTGTGTTATTACCAAATTCGCTCCAATTTCGTGTACTAGCATTAAATACTGTTCTTCACGCCTATGAACTATTTTAAATCTACCAGACCAAAGAAACAGAATATAGAGTATCATATTTCTTTTGATTGAAAAGTTTGAATTTTCCAGTCCATATATCGTTCCACCAAGTTTTTAGAACCTATAGATGAGATACAGATAAGATTCCTTTATAACATGGATATGGACACCATAAAAAGATTTCACTAGACCTACTTACACAAGACTGTAAGAAACAGTAAAGGGTATTACAACATGGTTGTACATTTAATTAGCCACTAGAGATATAAAACCATTGGCGTTTATTAAATATTCACGCCAAGTTAATTCAAACGTATCTTTGGTATACTCAACAGGGTGCTTACAACAGATTCCTAAAAATAAATTAGGAATAAATTAAAAGAAGGCTGCTTCTGAAAGAACCTCCAATTAAAAGTTTTTAATCGTTTATTTGAAAATGCCACCTTTAGGAACCTTGCAACAAGCGAAGCCACAATAAGAGCTACTCATTCCTCTCGCCCCTCTTGTTGATTTCACAACTATGTTGTTGTTGCATAGAGAAGACACTGCAAACCGCATAGCAAGATCGTAGATAGCAATTTACAAATGGATTAACCGGGGGGAATCGCGGAAGCAGTAGTGGGTGGGCCCGACCGCAGGATGGAAGAACAATGCACCGCGTCACCACGCAGCTATGTTTGCGATCTCGCGCCGAGAGGACACATTTACAAACATTCGCGTGCCATGTTGTGCCCGCCGACGAAGATTAATCAGCAAAGTTTACGCCACGCGCATTGCATCAGCGTGTATTACAAAACATTTACAAACATTCCGACATGTCCACAGTGATTTGGGGATAGTGTATCACTGTTGAAGTTGATTTAATTTAAACTCGTAGGAGAATCTTGCAGCACGATCCAATCTTTAGTGCTTTTGGTGGACATTTACAGGATTATTTAGCACACACTAAACTGTTTTGTTTCTATAATGTATCTTCTAACGTGTTAAAAGACGAAAATCCTATTAATCGATCAATGTCTCTATTTCAGCCACGTTTAGATCTTTTTCTTAACTTCAATGGGCAGGTTAATGTTCGATGAATGTGTGTGTTCCAATAAATTACCGCACAATACATATTTCAACCGTGAGCACCTCGTTGTCCGACCTTATTCGTGATCTTGATTTTAATTCAGCCCACAGAACCCAGCAAGTTCACGAACCAATTCGAAAGCCCACCGAAAGTAGTGATGAAATTTACGAGCGCACACACGTTGCTTCGCATTGTTCGTGTGGCATCGTATGTTTGTTTTAAACTTTTAAACTTTTCGCCTGAACCCTATAATCGTTTAATCGAAAACCCCAGCATCACGGAAACGAAAGTCACGACTTTATAATTTTTCATCCAGAAGTTTAGTAAATTCCTAGATTTCACCACAGCAGGATATACGGTATTGTATTCCATTGTGTTTTGTGTGTAGCTAAGCTTATTATAGCGGCGGTGCCGAATTACACCGTTGCAACATGTGTTTCGGAGGCCAGCACAACGGAGGCGGCAGCGTAAATCGCTTAGTTGGGAGACGAATTCGCATGCGGTGCTCGTGCGCCTCTAATATTCAATAATGTAGATTATTACGCCGGTGACGTCGTCATACCTACCATAGTTTCGTACGTGCATCCTTGGATATTCCAAAACAAGGTTGCCATGTTTGCCACAAAAATTAATTCACTGCAAATTTATTCCATACCGAATTTCGTGATAATAGGATCATAACTCCCATGCTACTACTCTAGAACTCACAACGTGATGCACTGTCGAAAGTGCGGTTATAGTCGGAAGTACTGCATCGCCGAAAATCTAATAACGGTGTGTTAAGACCAGGTTCGAGCTTGTTGTTATTGCGAACGCTCCATAATATATCAGTGTCTATCCGCATGTGTAGCATGTCTTGTAGCAGGCAAGCCGCCGCTATGCATAATGAAACTTGCTTGTGTGTACACACAAACAGAAAGTGCGAATGATCCACATAGTGGGCAAGAAATCCAGGATTAGGATGCGGGCATGTCGGGAATAATTGCCCAAAGCCGAACGATCTCGGACTAGCAACTAACAAGAAGATTTACGGATGTTAAACATCAACTGATACAAAACACACTAAGATTTATCGACACTAATTCGAACACTAATTATGTAATTAATTTAAACTATGTATTGTATGATCTACTAGTGGAAACTTTCCTCTCTTCCAAGTAATGTGTAGTTGCCGAAGACGCAACCAAGTTAGTTCCCTGACGCTTGTGAAATTTGCGTCACTTGAACGCAATGAATTTCATCGCGTGCATAAATTCCTTAGCGTGCCAGGCATTGTACGCAACCAGGCAGAAACTTGTAACAAGAGTTATTTGCGAGAGACGCCGACATTGAAGCACCGCAACAAAATTGAGAGTTTCGGCAGACGCGCGCTTAAACTTTAGCGCCACTCCCAACATCTAATAGGTCCGCAGCGTGCTTGTTATGTCGTTACGTCAAGTTGTGCCGTGTCATTCAAAGATTCGGGCTAATTTCCAACCTGGGAGTTGAGAGTACTCGATGTAAGTTTTACGACGAACATTAGGTTGAACAACGAACTGCTGGCATTTCTTGGAGGAATTTAAGGCAGAATTATTCGATATTAATTAGTCGGTCTCACCTCATTGCTCCGGAATGAAAGATCTATAATTGGTAAATGCATATAGGCTTGCGTTGCAGGCAAATACCGTATGCATCGATTGCTAAATTACTGGAATCTGTAGCCTAAATTCAAAAGTGGAAAATCATGTTTGAACTGTAATGTTATACTACTCCAGTTGACCTACTTATTAGTAACACAGGTTTGCAGAAAACTTTGTTTCGTTTGCAAATAAGGTTTAATATTTGAGTTTTTGGTTTATTATATACAAAAACAAAAAGATTTTCTGTACTTTTATAGTATAAAGTTGACTTTTCTATATAAATTTTAATTAATACCATTTTTCATGGGTTGCAACGAGATTTGAGCGTTGCCAGATGACGCAATAACAGAGTGCCGTACAAAACACATGACGTTATAAGAGAAATAAGATACATTGGTTTAAGAAGGAATTAGAACGTTTTTTTTAAACATGCACACTAACCGAGTTGACGCACAAAGCGAGGACGTTACAACCAAGATCTACTGTATCTTAAGTAGTAATAACATATTTTCGAAAACCAAATAATTTGTACCTTTTAGTTGCTGTCAGAGGTCTCCATTTTTTTTGTATTTTTGTATTGTATCTATGATTCCAAATAAAACATTGTTGTTTAATAAAATTAAATTAAATATTTCTCTTCCACCTCTGTAATTCATAAATTAATCAACCAGTTGTGCGCTGCAAATGACTCCATTATTAACGCGTGGAAGAAAGCATCATCAGGTGAAAGAGCAATCAACTGCCAGCAATCGGAAAGCAATTGACGAAAAATGATTGGATTCGCCTCGAAACGAGGCGAGAACAAATCGACAGAATAGACGCGTGAAAGGTGAAACAAATCCCTCAGCACTCACGAACCAGCGCAGTGCAATCTGTTGAAATAGCGCCACAAACAAATAATGAAGTAACTGGGAATTTTGATAGTCAATGAAGAAAACCGCAGCGTAATTCCGCCGAAATGAACATTTTAAACATTTGCAAATCTGATGGTTTGCCAGTTTCCTAGCAATCTCAAAAAATCTTGTCTTGATGAATGAAGTTAGTATTCAAAACGTGTTTTCCATCCGCGCGTCGTCGCCTCGTGCCTTTGTTGCATTTAATGCGCGAGTGGAGCAAACTAGATAATGTCAACATGAACACCCACCCAAACAACCACCCTTCCTATTCAGGATATTCGCTGTGGTGTCATTCTTGTTTGTACTTTTCTTTATGCACGAAGAGTTTCAGATTTTTTTGCATTCTCTGTGCCTTTCAAAAACACTCGTTTTTTATCAAAGTAAACTGCGCGCGGGGTGTTTTTAGGGACGGGATTAGATTATAACGCCAAAGCAACCATGCTCGTGTGTCCTGAATAAAGGATATGCACCTAGCTCTTTGCCAACAGATGAGGATGTCAGGTCGTGATGACAGCCGCCAGGGTAAAAACTTGCCTCGTTACCCGGGGTGTTGATACACAATCGAAAATTAGGATTCTTTGAAAATCCAGCTTGTGGAAAAGTTTTCCGGTCCGTAGCACATGTTCAGGATTAAGTAATATCATACACCAACCTGAAAACAAGGAAATTTTTTTATTAGTACGTATTTAATATTAACAAAAAACGTTTAGTATTTAAAGATATTTACAGAGATAGATAACATTGTTAGCACTCCAGCTAATACGTCATACGTGATGACATTTACACAACACCACAAAAGGACTGATAAATTCGAAATGTCGAGGGTTGTTGGCCATTACTGTAGCGTGTATGCCGAACGCGTTCATCTCGCATCGTTTTCGGCACTTTTGCCACTCGCGTGCGTGCCGCAATCGCATTTCCCAAACAATCATCGACACAATGCACGTCCCGCTTCCGCCGCCTCTCACAATGAACGAAATCGAATGGATGCGAATGCTATTCAAATTTAACTCTAATCCGACAGAAATCATGCATTCGGCACGAAAATCCCGTGGAACGCTCACGATCGCAATGACCAAATTCGCGACAATTTGAATACGCACTGTAAAGCTGATGTGTTCAATTTGGAACCGCGTGCGGCTCGATCGGTCTCATTAGCAATACCAATATAGGAACATGATTATTATGCGAATAGTGGCCTGACCGCAATTAGAAACTTGTCAATGTCACGGCCAAGCAGAAGCCAAATTTGTTCATGCACATGCTGCGTACGTCTGCAAAGTTATCAAACTTTCGAAAGTTTGATTTCCACGCCAAAATCATTGTGAACCGTAAATATGGAGAGATTTATGTGGGATGCAATCATTGGATTTGACAATTCAATTGTTAAATAAAGTTGAGAATTAGTTTTCAACGATCTATAGGATTGAATTCGAAACGAATTTCTAATATTCCGGACATAGAACGGATATGAAAAGTATATAATTAATAAGATGATATAATCAATGATATATATGTTACAATTGCTGGAAATTTTGAAAATTATACCTAAAAGTTTAGAGAAAATATTGTGTCAGAAGGAAAGTTCACATCGTTTTCACTAAAACGCGAGAGACGTTAGAAAACTGTTTTCATCTTCCGGTTCCGACCAGAAGTGACCAAAAATAAATTACAAAATTATTTGACATATCCGAAAAATAAGAATTTTAACTATTAGAGCAATTGCAAAATGGCTCTCCGCATTCGATTCATGAAGTGCACTTATAACTTCCGGTTCTAGCCGAAGTGACAAAAAATGAGAATTTAAAAGTAAATTTCGCTTCAGTTCGGGGAAATCATTCCAAAAGTATGTTTCGACTTCCGGATTAAACCAGAAGTGAACATAAATTTACAAATTAAGGACCTCATAATCCCCAATTACATTGGAATTAAGGAGGAGTTTCTAAAATATATTAAAAGTATAAAATTCATTAAATTCAATTTGATAATGAAAAGAATTAATAACTAATCCAGTTTATATAAATGTTTAACATTAACGATATAAATTTCGCAAGAATTTTCAAATTATCCCAGCGCCTCCACCAACGAAATTGTTTCACAAAATTGTCATTTCCTCAACGTTTATCTCAGTCCTTGTACCCGGAATAACTAGGCCCACGCAACACGCCATAACTCACAGCGATAAAATTACATTCCCTCGTAACCCACCCCCAAGAGCCGGGATAAACTCCGCAAAAACTCCGTAATCGTAAAAATGCTCGTAATACAGACTGCAGACAATACACAATAACGAAAACAATTAAAGAACACAAGTAAGTACAATATAAAGCATCTAATAACCGGAACAGCATTTGAAACAATAGCAGTTTAAACAATAAGAGCGATAAGAAAAGAATGAGGACTAATCTTCTCCGGTAGAAGAAATTAGCTGTTTGAACCATAAGTCCGAAGATAGGTGACAGAACTTTATCAAGGATTAACGTACGAACGTAGAAGATCACAAGTGCCGAAAGGTGTGTTTTCCGCGTGGGTGGTGAGGCGACGAGAAGAGCCACGTGCGAATTATTGCACCTTTGAGACTGTTTTCCCATACGTAATCGTCGGCACGCGAGTCGCAGTTGAACTTCGGGTGGAATAAGACCGACAGTGAAATATTTAAACCCCAGGATTACAAGCCATACGCCTCGTAAACAACCACGTATTCCCCACTAGTTATTTTCGGCAATCTTCAAAACAAAACAACACCAAACGAAGGCGGTTATCCTCTCGTACCGCATGCGAAACAACTGAAAGTGGAAGTTTCAAGCCTCCAACTCTTAAGTAGACGTAATATCTTCGCAGAACTTTTCAATCTTCAATAATGAAGCCACTGCTCCGCGTGGATAAATATTTTTAATGGAGGTTTTAATGAGAAATTATAGTCCAAGTCGTCGCAATGCTTACTTGAAACTAATCTAATTTATAACAGCGTAGTTTCTAATTTAGTAGGTGATAAATTCTGTTTGAAATATTACACAATCTGCATCGCATACAAATTCCTAATTAACCCAGGCAGACGACAAACGAGCATCTTTTCAATCGGAACTGTAAACTTTCAGCCAGTGTTACGTCATTAAAGTAACTATTAACTAGGCAAACAAAGGCAATCGGTGATAAATTTAAGTTCAGTGAATGAATGAATGATAAATCAGTGAACTTTCGCAAACGCCGAAAACAAGAACTTCTTGATGCACACGACGCTCTACTACGAACTTAGCTGTGCATTGTTACAAAATCTCGTACATCTTCGTGTTAAGTCTTTGGCAACACTTAACTAACATCTGCAATGGAGGAGAATCTTCACTTGATCATGTATAACTGAGGATTGCCACATACTTGTTGCTGTTTCAATCTGACATTCCGCTTGATTAAAATCACGCCGCACCCATTGCCTGACCAACCCCATTTTCAAAGAAACATTTATCTCGTGAAGTGTCTTCTTTTTGAGCGTTGTCTTTTGTTCAGTATTGAGCCATTGTTATGCGCGCCTTGGTTAACGGTTCACGGCTTCAACTGGTGACGACGACAACACTAGGACGATAACTAATCCTTTGAGAGACGATTGTATGCAAAATCTGTGCGCGGGGATTATAAGACGCACCTCAAAAGAGACCAAAATGACATCTCCGGAAATTTATTTATTCTATTTATAGTGTTATTAAATTATGTAGAAATTATTTATTTAAATATAATACAGCTTTTTCCTATATGTGTAATGTGTAGTAAAGTAGATTAGCAATCGTGTTTGCATTTTTCCCCGAGGTTAATGAGCGTGTAGAGAATGCTTGAGTATCCTCTTAAAATATTCAGCATTCAGGACCTGCTCTTAAATCGTTTAACAGCGTTTTAGCCGCGCGTTAAACAGTCGACCAAGAGCGTGTGTTCTTCACTCTCCTGGTCGCTCGGTAGTTAAGTGAAAAGCATCGGCAGGACTCTGCTCCTTGTCGATGGAAAAACGTGCCCTCCGGGCTGAGCGCGCAGCTCTTCCGGTCGTAAATTATAAAGTCGAAATTAATTTTGCGTCGCGTCGCCGTCTCTGCAATGTTTCACCCTGAACACGACGAAAAAGAACGCCAACGAGGCTTGCAAGATGGAATTTGCGCAAAAACTACTCCCCGACCGCTTGTAAAACTACAATGAGTAGGAGGGCGCGATATACTGCGATAAGAGCCGTTAGCCCAGTAGCACATGCTTAGACGGGAATTTATTAAGAAAAACAACGGCAAGAGGCGGCTGGAAAAAGCGGCAGAGCGTTTACAAAAACACGAATCTAGCTTGGCGCGCGAACCGGAAGGAGGAGGACGGAAAAAAGGCAGCGGAGATGAAAGCGCATGAAAGGGGCCAAAATGCGGATAACATCCACTGCCACCGACTGGCATCTGAGGCGAAAAAAGTGCAGGAGTATTATCGGAACGTTATAAGCTCTTCTGCGCGGCGGGACTCGCGCTGGCAAACACCGGAAGTGAGGCGTTGCGGAAGTGCGAGAATGTAATGTTACACTTCGCTCCCGAGCGGAAAATAAAAGAGCGATTGCGCCGGAAAACAAAAGGAGGGATAAGGAAATAGAAAAGCGTTTTAATGATGATTTTTTGTTTGATGTAAGTACAGGAAATTACAAACGAATCAGTAACGAAGTAGGTATCTAACAAAAGAAGAAAATTCATTGATAAGATTTATCTTTATATACAGGGTGTTTGGAAACTATCCATAATGCTAGCCTATTTATGTACAGTAGATCTCGGTTATAGCGCCATCGAAGGGACCGTAAAAATAGTGACGCAATAACCGAATGACGGTATAACCGTACAGGCAAATTTTTAATGTTATATTTTCATATCACTTTTTTTTATCTTTTGAATAAACCGCACTACAATTTATATTAGAGTATTCACACTATGTTCAATTAATAAATACTTACATACTTAATGCATACATAAAATTTAGAATTAAAAAGTAGGAGTATAGAAATCAGTAATGTTTTCTGATTTTTATTTCGTAAAAACTGCTCTTGCAAA
>JAODVP010091538.1:0-12303 GCA_025400035.1 Tetradonia laticeps
ATCGCTTTTAGAAGCCATCAGCATTTGTTCCATGCGAAAATTGTGCGTAGGACTTTCAAAAAGGAGCAAAATGAAAGTGGTAGCTCAAATTCGGCCCAGTTCCTCTATTTATATAGTGGCGTAAGATGATTGAAGAAGATTGGACCAAATAGTTATTATCGTTACTTTTTCTACAATCTATCGCGGTGAAAACTGATATTTTTAAAAATATTGCAATTAATGAACTCTTCCGTTTTGTATGGTATAGAAAACTATTACGTAGGTTTATAATTTTATTTTACAGCTATCGTAATAAAAACCATAAATCACTCAAATTTCTTGTATACAATTGTAAAATTGAATTTCGTATAAATATGATTTTTTTCTAATCACTAAACTAAGTTGAACAAATATTATTGTATTTTAAAAATCTTTCAAATTTGATTCTAAAATTCAATAATTCGCGATCAGATAATACAAAACACCCGACTCGATTCTCAATGACTAAATAAACATTTCAAACTCAAGAATTAATCGATTATTATGTATTTGATTAATCGATACAAAAATTCATTCGAATTATAAGAAAATATGCATTATATATTAATATTATATAAATATAGTACATATTCTGAAAACCACATTTTTAATCAGTATATTTTTTCAACTCTTTGGGGACTGGTGTTTGCTAGAAAATATTTTTGTAGCTTCCTCCACACTTCACTTTATGCTAGTACTCTAATGAAATTTAAAAGGATGCGTTGTTTACTCCTGCTTAGCGTTTCGATTCGAAGCGGGCGATTGGAAGGGTGGAAAAATCGACGAAATGTCGTTAACGACACCCCCGTCCTCCGCTCGCTATGGATAAGCAAAGCGCAACCGGCGCGGCAGCCGCATGGTGCGCACAAGAACGCGTTCGCTTTTCGGTTAAAAGGTTTTTAAGTATTTTAAGTATTCCGCCGGCCTGCAGAGAGAAATTAATATTATTAACCGATAAAACGTTTATTTTCTCGGCAGCGCAACCCTTTTGCGATGAGGCGTGCGGCGCGGCGCGGATATTGTCTACGGCCTGAAAGAAGGCTCGCGGATCGCGCGCGCTGAGGCGAAGCTTGACGGAGGGAAAAGTCGCCGCGGAAAAAGAGAAGAACGAAGACGCCGCGGCCGTGCGAGAGTTTTGCGCCTCGGCATAGAAAATAATCGAATTTGGTGCGCCGCGTTATTGTCTTTGCTCGTTAAAGAAATAATTAGTGCCCAAAGGCTTTTTGTGCGCGCCGTCTCCGGTATGACAATTTCGGAATTTGCCTGCGAAGAAAGCGCGGACCGGGTCGCCCAAGGAAAATTGTGTTTTGTAACCCTCCCGCCCCTTGCCAAGTTGCGCGCGAGGCGAGGAGATATGAGAAAATCGCAAGACATGGTAGACGTACGCGCGCGACGTACGAAAAACGAAGGGACCACGGTAGGAGGAGGCGGCGGGGCTGTTGTGCCAGGAGGCTGGCGGGAGGCCCGAATCTTGCAGTCAAGACGAGGAAAAATAAAAGGATGAGTTAAAATTCTGAAGCGTCGTTATAAATTAAGACTGGCGCAGCGCGCACGCCGATGCTGAGGCCGGGGCGGCGGCGGCGGCAAGCGCGTGAAGAATGCGAAATCATTAATATTTTTAATGATAATCGTTCATTCCGTTCGTTTCTTACGAAGTCGTCCCTGGAAAATGAGAAATGAGTAATGACAGGGTTGTATGTAGAGGATGCGTTGATGAAAAAGACAAAACGTTCAATATTTCGGAATACACAGGTCTACAAAAATTCGTTCTCTATCATAAAGTTTATTTCTTGATTCTTTTGGTTAATTATGTGCTAAAATGCACATGGTATAAAGTTTGTTTTTTATATAAATCTATTTATAAATTCTGTTCATGTATCGGTCTCGTAAGTACAAAGACAAAGTAATGTGTTTTGCAGAGAATTTCTTTGTAAACAAAGCTTATAATAATTATTTTGCGGGGCATTGAAAATGAAAACTGAAAATTAGATTTCATAATTACAAAATAAGTTTATCAATTAATAACATCCAAATTAAAATTATTATCATTCATTGAAAATTTTATATGTTTTAGTCTGTCTTTGTTACTGTCCCTGTAATCAAGTTATCTTAAATAGTATTATCGTATTTAAATATATTCTGAAACCAAATAACTTTTAGCTTGATTTTAATACTTTTACATATAAATTAAACCCTTAATCGGGGTTTTCCGTTCATAAATCGCTGTTTTGAATACAAAAGCAAAATATATGATTTGTAGAGAAATTCTTTGTAAGGAATATGTCGTTTAAAGAAACTGATTAGGTTTACTGGTTTGGTTTACAATAACACGGTGCGGAAAATGGAAGAAAAAAATAGCGCGGAACGAGAGGCATAAGTTCTTGTACAATAAAATGTGCTTATTCTAATTTTCAAAACGGTTTTTTTTTTAAATAGTGATCCAGTGTTGCACAATGAATTTTCAAAATTTACATTGTTTGGTAGACACCTTAAAAAATATCGAGGAAAATAAATCTTAATGGTAATATACTAATGCAAAACTGGATCACTATTTTAAAAAACAGTTTTGAGTATTGGAATCAGCATATTTTATTGAACGAGACTCTCATTCCGCGCGATTTTTTTCTACCATTTTCCGCACTGTGCAATTAGTTAGTATTTCATTAAATCTGGAAACAGCACATTTGATTTGATAATTACTAAAATATTTTGTCACTGGATAACGTCTAAACTAAAAATGACAATTGATGTAACATTTTACATGTTATGGTATATTTGTTGGACTATCAATGCTTTTTTGAGAAATTAATTTATCGTAAATAGTACATATTATTAGTTTGTGATGCATTGAAGAAGAAAACTGCAAATTTTATATAACAACTATAAAATAAGCTTATGACTAAATAACATCTAAATTAAAAATGACGATTCATTGAAAATTTAGTATGTTGTTGTCTGTTTCTTTAGCTATGTTTTTTGAAAACTTAAATTATCTTAATTAGTATTCTGGTAATGAAATATTTTATAGAAACCAAATAATTAT
Organism: Tetradonia laticeps; assembly: GCA_025400035.1. Lineage (NCBI taxonomy): Eukaryota > Metazoa > Arthropoda > Insecta > Coleoptera > Staphylinidae > Tetradonia > Tetradonia laticeps. The sequence goes on from JAODVP010091538.1 coordinate 3,062, forward strand.
AAAGTTTTATTTACAATCGCAGATCTACATTTTTTTATTTTTGCCCTAAAGTATATATATTTTATGTATTTTTGGTTAATTATGCATAACAACAAAAAGATAATTCTTTTTTTTTGCAAAATCTTTGCTTTTCTGTATAACTACAATTTAGCATACCGTTTACAGAAACTGATTAGATTAAAACGTTGAAATATCATAGGTGTGCAGAACAGTATTTAATAAAACGAAACTTTAGTGAATTTGGATAATTATTGTGATAGCTAGACAATAAACAAAAATGATACGTGTGCTCCAAAGCCTCAATAATTATTATCGTACCACGTAGATTTCTTCTACAGTAATAATAACACACTTATTGCGGTGGATCTTAATTGACCCATGTACTTTAAGAGAATTTAATCATGTTATTACTTCCTTTAATGAGATAAGTTAATTCATCTATAACTTAATATCGGGGCGAAGGAGCCAGTCTTGTGACGTTGACCATACGAGCCATAACTTTCAGTTGGTTAGACCGACCACCTGTACTTCAAGGTCGTGTGACGCGAGCTAAGCTGTCGACTCGTTGAGCTTTCGAAAAAATTTTTTTATATATTATTTTTTTAGATATATACACCATAAAAGTTGATTTACTATTAGAATTAAATTAATGGCGTAAAAAGTCATCCAACAATAAGTTTATCATTTTTTATTGGAATTAAAATAAATAACGTAAAGAAACCTCACTCAAAAGGAGACGTCAGAATAAAACACTCTGCTTCAAATGTTTTATGTCAATTTAAATTATAACCTTTTTCAAATAGAAGCATTTCTTGTTAATGTTATCTGAGTAAATGTATTACGTATGTCCATATGTTATAAAAAGTTTAAAATTGATTACGATCAATGTAAAAATTCTGACATTTTTATATGGTGAAGAGGAATTTGTAAACTAGTTATTCCGAAATAAATAGAATTTTCAGACTTAAAACGAAGGTATGGTTTCAAAAAGAGGCGCATGTTCCCCCACTTTACTCTATGTGAAAAATTATCGAATATTTCTTTGACTACCAATGCTCTTTTTTAAATTGGATTATCTTAATTAGTGTTCTTGTAATTCAATATTTCATGAGTTTTATTTACAATGGTTAACTTTACTTGTTAATTACAAAAAAACTAGTCCAGGGCTGGTCTCTCGAATGTTTTTCTATGTCATATAGATCTATATCTATATTTTTCATCTATCTAATTATCAACAAAAATATCGAGATTTTATACTATAAAGATTTATGTCCTACAGTTTATTACAAGCCCTTCCGATCATGACTGAATTTGGACCAATTCGAAAGTTGTTTTGATTCTTGATTGGAGCCGTTGATTCAGAATTATTTTGAATATAACTTGCAGGTAGAGATTGTGAAAGCGAAATTTTCTAGTCTAGACAAAAGTTAACCTGACTAGCGTTCAGCTGACTCTATCCTCGCTCCTACCCCACATGTATAATCTTCATAATTACTCCTACATTTGGTTCGCCGTGTATCGTGTTGCTACCCTTAGGCAAGAATCCTCGCTAGCTTCCCGTTATCTTTTTCGTTTTTAATCTCCTCATTTTATTTTTCTCCGCTCCTGGCTAGCAGGAGTGTGTGCGCATTGTAGGTGACGTCAGGTCATGAGAAAGGGAATGAGGATGAGCATGAGGACGAGGACGCGACGCCGCCCCTCAGGCATATGCAAAACAGTGGAACATTTATACGGCTCCGGCTAATTTATGCGCCTCGCCGCGGTCGTCGTCTTACTTTCTTTTGCGTAGTTTGCGGCGACGTGCAGCGGCGGCGGCAGAAGCGGTGCGAAAAAAGCTTAAGACTAGCCGGCGTGCTCGCAATACGCTTGTGCATTCGTGTCGTAAAAGCATCGTGCGCGTAGGGATGAAAAACGAGCAAAACGTCAAAACTCGGCTCGGCGTGCCGGTAAACATAATAATGCGAGGTGGCGAGAAAAGTCCATATGATAGGCGTTACTGATTTGTAGAAAAATATATTTTTAATAGTCACTTCTGCCAAAAGCAACGCAAAAGCAGCGCAAAGAGGGACGAAACAAAGGAAAAAAAGGTTTGATGAGCTGTAGCAAATTCCCAATCGATGCGTAAAGCAATTCTCGGAAGGGGGGTCGTGAGTGCGTGGCTCTAACAAGATTTTTTAATTAATGTCAGGTCGAGCGCGAGTGCTCCGGAGACATTAAAGATCTCGCCCCCGCATCGATGTGCACGCATACCCCACATGCAAAACGCGCAACGAAAAGTGTAAAAATGTATTGTTCCCGGCCTGAGCTGCTCTCCCTCGCCGCCTCTCGTGTGCTTTCTTCAACCCGCACGCGCGTCGTCGTTTATCCTTGCCTGCGTTTTCTTAATTTCTGCGCGCTTGCCGGCGCTAATTCTTTCCTTCTTTGCTTCTTTCTGCGTTCCGCCGTCCTCGTCGCCCGCAAGCCGGGGGCGGACGCCAGCTGCGAGCATCTCGGAAAAAACGCAAATGGAAGAGGACGCATTTAAAGCCGGTGCCTTGGCATGGCTCCCCGAAACGCGAATGAAACGAAGAAACGAACGTCGCAAAAGCAGGGGAAGATTAATTAAAGAAAACGGGCGCGAGCACACGAGAGCGCATGGGCCCGACGAAGGCCGGCGGTGGGCGATCGTGGGGTGGCGGAGGCTGTGTTTTAAAGCGGCCGCCATTCGAACGTGCACACATTGTTTCACACACTCGCCATCCATCTTCGTCGGCGCTCCTTGTCTCGTGCACGCACGCACCGCCGCCTCCTCCGCCGCATTTCTTAATTTCGCATTTCGCTTCGTGTTTTCTTTAATTCTTTCGCTGCGTCCCCCCTTTCAGCGTCGCATCTCGCGCGCAAAGTCGCAACGCTGAAAGAAACAAAGAAAAGAGCGCGCGCTGGCGGTATCGGGGACGGCGAGGAGGTGGAAATCAAGACGTTGAAGACACAGAAGGATTTATAATGTGCGCGGCTCGAGAACATCTATCGCACATCGTGGAATCGCATCCGCGTTGTAGTTGCGTCAGAAGCGCTCATCCGCGGTGGCGGCGGCGTGGAGGCGGGAGAGAGCACGAGTGCAGTGCGAATGAGCGCGTTGTGGTTGTGCCGTGCGGGGAGAATGAGTAGAATTTATTTTTGATGTCTCTAGCGCGGCGGGTCTTCGCCGTGGCGAGTGTAACGCGTGTAGGAGAAGAAAATTTTAATTGTGTTTTAAGCTCTTTTCTTTTGCCGCTCCCTCTTCAACCGCGCGGCGGCGGCGGAAAGATTTCTCATTACAGTGTTATGCATTGGGCTTGCTGAGATTTCTGTGAGCGATGATATTTTGGAAGAGGCAATGAACACTTTCTTCTTCTATTAATTTCTTCAAACTTACAATATTGCAATCATATATGTTACATAATGTTAATTAAGAATATATTTTACTATTTATATTGGGGTGACCCAATATGAAATATTCAAGAACATTCCTCATCAACCTCTTAGAGTTCTGCATCAAGCTGTACGCAGAAATGCTTTTTAAAATGACACCTTACTTGAGTCGTTTTCTTTGATATATTTTTTTAGAATTGTAAACAAACTACAACGCAGTTCACGCAATAAAACGGATAAAAATTGATTCAGTACCCATATCGATGCAGAGCCTTACCCGCGTTCGAAGTGGACGCAAGATATTTTGATATTTTGGTGAGGGTTTGTATAATGATTGTGAACTGATACTAGATGTTGGTTTAGTACTTCAACCTTGGTTTTATGGATTTTGATTTTCCAATAATTTTGATTTAGAAAGTCATTTTCAGTATAATATGTCGGTGGAGGGTAGGTAATATTGTATTATTATTAATCAGTATATATTACCCTATATTAAACAAGTCTACAATTTTGTTTTCCTTGTCCTAAAGTTTATTTTATGATTTGTTTAAATACTTTCAATACATATAAACATGAAAAACTCCCTATGCGTGCAAAACATTTTAATTTTTATAGGGCAGTACCATAAGACCTTATAGATAATCACAAAAAAGCACGAAAAATCACATAAAATCACATCTTATACACATTTCTTCATTTGGCAATTATTTATTCAAGCTCAGAGCTTTTTGTTGTAGAATAGGCTATGACATTGGTAAACCTCGTTCCCTTTCCGCGCAAAATCAAACAAATAATGCGTCATCCAAAATTACATTGTAAGGTTTCTTCACCTTATCATCTAAACTTCAGCATAATCATCTAAACTGTCTTTTGCTATCATTTGGAAGCAAAACTCTTCGATAGTTTGTCTGTTTTACTTCCAGTCACACTGTAACGCACAGTGATACTGTTGAAATTCCGACACCATAGATACCAGCGATATATTTTAAGGATTCACCTTTATCAATCCGGCCAACGCCTCGTGCCGATTTTTCATAGACACAACAACATTTTTACTATTGCTAACTGCACCGTAGTAACTGAAAGGTAAGCTGTATGAGACTGGATGTTGTGAAGGGCTTCCGGTGTGAGGTGTGAGTCTCAAAAGGTACGAAAACATAAGCTAAAACAGAAGGGAGAAAAAAAAAACTGGGCTCGCGTTCGCTTAACCGTAGTGAAAAAACGCTTTTTCTTATAGATACATAGTTTTTATGGGTGCATGCGTCAGTTAAAAATCGTAATGCACGCATTTCTGTTTTTAGGTATCTGTGTATTCTTTTCATGTACTGCATATTTGTTTAATTGACCAAATTTGGGGTATGGAGTATGTAAAAAGATATTAGGTAAACGTAAACTATCCAATCAAGGACAGAATACTCGTAATTTACATCTTAAGTGAAAAGTCAAGACTCCGTCTTTATCGGAAATTAGTTTCTTGAATTCAATCAACAGGGTCTGGTATGTTGAGATCAAGGCAGTCAACTTACGGTTCCGACCGGAACTTTTTCAGGTCATTTAGTTTCCATCTAATTTGATGTGAAATCATAGTGTTTTCTCTGAAACTATGACAATGATCTGAAATTAGTTTCTTGTATTCGATTAACGGGATTTGGTACTCTGAGATCAAGGTTGCCAACTTCTGGTTCCGGCCAAAAAACACAAAATAAAAATGTATCACAATTTTGGAGGAGAACGTAGAAAATCAATCGTCGTAATCATTCGAAAAGTTGTAACTTCCGGTTTAGAGCCTCGGCCTCATCAGAATTTTATTAAAATATGTTGATTTTATCCAATATTAAACTGACACCAGCCCTTTTCATTCCATTTGCGTTTCATTCCCATCATTCTTCTTGCAATTATCGAGCGAGTGAGTCGTCGTTTAATTTGTGATCACATATTTCATCATTTAGATTCTTCCTCCATCCGCAGATCCATCTCCACCGAAAGTGGAGCCGAAGCCCGGAATTTGCTGCGCGTCGCATGCGCTCACATTGTGCACGCCGTGGTGTGAAATACGCATCGAGCGATAAATTCATGTCACAAATCCGCGCGCATGCATCGGGTTGCAACCAACAAAGCCGCATTATGCGCGAATTATGCCAGGAACGAAGTCGCGGATACGATAGGATGGTCGCGATACGCGAAAGGAGCGCAACAAGACGAGTGCGCAAACATACAATTTTACACCTGTGCAAAAGGCATGAGAATATGCGCGCATTGACAGCCAGCTCATGCACGGTGTACGTCGAGCGTGCATTAATGCATTTATGCCGAGACTTGTCGTTTCGGTTCGCGCTGGATGAGCAAGGCAGACGAGCGCAAACCGTTTAACTCTAGCAGCTATCTACCTACACATGCCAGCACTTGCATTCAACCACATTCTGGTAGGAAGATGATCCACTCAATATTAATTATCTCATCATTTTTATCCCTGCTCGATCGAAAGGTCAGAATTATCGTATTTAAAGGCACGACCATCGGTTTTGATTAAAACTAAGTACATAGTAAACAAACAGGCTGCATGCAAATGTTGTATAGTTCAGTCGCAGTTCAATATATGCTCATTGTTATTCGTTTTGTGTGGATGGCTGTTGTTTTGTTTCATGTATGTGTTATGTAATTACGGCTTGTGCACAGGCGTGTGTTGGGTGCGCATCCAAGCACATCGTGCACCGAACGAACCCTTTTAATTCTTTCATAATTCAACTTACACAGAGTAGGACTTGAAATTATCATAGAATGTTTACCAAAATGTAGTTTAACAATTTTTTTAATCACGAAAACAAGGAATACAAGAATTATTTTATTCCAATAATGTAGAATTCGAATTGTCAATAAAATGATGGCGGTAACCGGGACTTGAATTAGGTTCCGGCTTGCGGCTTCCGTGCTATTCATAGCACAAATGTGATTGATGATATTTCCGATTTACGAAATTTTTAAAATCAATTATAGAAGTATTTCCATTCCAAGGTAATAAACCGACGACCAGGACTCGAAGCCGGCCTAATAGGGTCCAAGTCCTGCTCCAATCTTTTCATTTACAATTTTTATGGTTAATACTATGGGAATAGAAAAAATCTGGTATTCTTAATTTCTCAATTTTTTAAAAATTATTTTTAATTGTTAACAGTAAGTTTAACCATTTCTAAAACCAAGAACACATTAAGAATTCAAATTGGGAATTTTAAATCCAGGATGAAACAACATTAGTGCGGGTTCGAGTTCCAGTCGCTCCTATACTTCCCATAGTACATCCGTGATATAAGATATTTCTGATTTTTTAGATTTTTTAAATTAAGAATATAAGAATTTTTTTACTGCAAGGCAAATAACCGACAATTAATACGTTCAGGTTCAAGTACAGTCTTTCCAATCTTTTCATTCACAATTTGTAGTCTTAATTATTGGAACGGCAACATTTGGGTATTATTAATTACAATTATGTCCCAAATTTTGATTAAGTATTTTGAACATCGTTTTATTTACTGAAAATATTCAACCATTTTTTAACCAAGAAGAAAATTAAGAATTCAAATTGTGAATGAAAAGATTGGAACAACAGGGACTTGAACCTGGACTAATGAGTTTCTGATTCGCTGCCCTACCAATTGGAAATTGGAATATCAATATTCTTTGATATGAGAATTCAACTAATGTGATAGCACATACTTTCGATTTGCGAGATTTTTAAAATCATAAATACATTTTTTTATTGGCAATGAACCAATTAATCCGGGTTCAAGTCGCGTTCCAATCTCTTCGTTTCCAATTTATATTCTTTATTATTGGAATGGAAATTCTGGTATTCTTATTTAACATTAAGTACCAAATGTTACTATGATTAAGTATTTTTTAAATCTTTTTTATTTGCTGCTAGTATTTAACTATTTTTTTTAACAAAGAAGAAAAGTAAGAATTCTAATATATAATGAAAAGATTGGAACGACAGGGACTCGAACCCGGAGTAATAAGATTAAAGATTTTTTAAAATCTGGAGTACCAAAATTTTTCTGTCTCAAGGTAATGAACAAACATTAGTCCGGGTTCGAGTCCCGGTCGTTCTAATATTTTCAATTTCCAAATGTTATTATGATTAAATAATTTTGCTAAAAGTAAGTTTAACTATATTTTGCAATTAAGAATTAAAATTGTAAATGTAAAGATTGAAATATCAAGGACTCGAACCTGGACTAATAAGTTTCCGGCTCGCGGCCCTACAAATTAGACCATCACTCGTCTGTAATCTGTAAATTCTCACAATACATACGTGATGGATATTCCAAGGTAATGCGACATTAGTCTTGGTTCGAGTTCTGACCGAATCCTGGTTCCTATGTTTTTATTTATAATTTGTATTCTTATTGTTAGTTATTGGAATTGTAAATTTATTTATTCTTTATTACCATTAACTTCCTAAAATTATTATTATTAAATATTTTTTTAAATTTAATTTTGGATGTAATGGCAACAATTTACAAATTTGAATGTACCTACCTCGTGGATCGAGGTCATCTTCAATCAAGATGGAAATTGTACGATTTTTGTTTGTAAAAGAAGAAATGGCAACAGAAATTAATCGTAGGTTGTGTTCATCATTTATGGAAAGACGAAAAATTGCACACCTGTAGAAAAATATACATAAACATGTAACTATGCGTTATATTATAGAAACAATTTAATAAATCCGACCCTGGAAACCAAGAGATTGTGTGCTGTGCGTCTTTAAGTAATATGCGTTCGATTTTCCATATGCCAAGCATGCGTCAAGCACGGTTTTGAATATTTCAGCCCCTAGGGCCTACCAACCCACCGCGACTCTTCAATTCTCTCCTGACTCACAATCAGCCCGGCAATGCTGGTATACCACGAAATAAATGCAGGTATGGTACACGCGCTGGTTTAGAAGCATGGATAGTGTTGGTGGTATGGCTCGCCTCTCCACACTCGTCCACCCATGCATTACCTACAGTACGAACACATTACTAACACATTGCAAACACATTACTAACACTGGGACTGTAATAGAAGTAGTAGGTATGTACATACGCAGTTATTGGTTGTACAGATGAGACGAGCAGCATGTTTCCCTGCTTGTATCGCGAGATTCGCGAGGCTAAAAGACGACACTCCGCGAGGAGTCCGCACATGAGTAATAGGCGACTGTAATGTATGTTCAGCTGTTTTGGTTGAATGATTTCAACGCGAACAAGATCGGGCGAAAAAAGCACGACGCGCATGCAGGGATCGGCCGCGTATTGTTCAGAACTTGTAATAAGTAATAACGCGCGGTGTTATGCAATCATGTTTGGCACTGATTTTTGAGGTACCCACACGGAAGAGCCTTCGTCATTTATCAAGTGGATTTTGAACCAACATGTTCTTTGGGTAATTTAGAATTTACAATGTTATGCATACATTGTTGTATAATTGTAATTCTAATTACACAGCAGGAGATGGAAAAGGTTTTCGGTTCATTTGTCTGGTGCCTCTTATTTCAGCCTACGCGTGAAATTAATCCGAAAATTGGTTTAACCCTATTTTATAACCAAATTAGGGATTATAAAATAATTCAAACTATTTCAGTCTTTCAAATATGTATATATTTAAGAATATCTAATACTACGCAAAACCATAGTGCAGAATTTGATGTCATCTCTGTGTTCTTTACTAGTCGACAGGACTGAAGCTAGAGTAAAACAGTTTCATAAAAGGTTTAGTGAAATGTAAAATTATATTAGATCAAAAAATCTAAAAATCGTTTTTAATGCGAGTGATACATACATAGAAGTTGACCACTTTATTTTCATCTT
>JAODVP010091599.1:0-12273 GCA_025400035.1 Tetradonia laticeps
ACGCTTATATTGCAGGCTTCTAGACTAATAGTTTCCATAATGAAAGATTATATCCTCTTTGGTAGACATTTATTGATTTTATAACTAGCGACATCTAGTCTCAAAATTGAAATGTAGTGTGCAAGAAAAAATACATGGGGGCCTGTCTCTACCGTTCCCACCAGCAAAGAGGCTGATGTCGCTGATGTTCTTATCGGGTTATATAGAAGGAACGGATTGAACAATAGACTTTTGCCATAGGGGCCATAGAAAAGCCAAGCAGAAGTGCCTGATACAACATGGATGCAGCAATGGGCAAGAAATGTATATTATTATGAGTAAATGTTGCCTAAAATACCGAACCCAATATAATTTTTTTAATTCTTAATTTTAGGGCCGCCAACTGTCAACCTACACATTTCAAAAGCTAGTGCTGCAACTGCTACAACCACTGCAACGCCACGACGGCCACGACTGCCACCTTAGAAACAGAACTGCTCATTTGCACAGTGGGGTCGGTCGGCACTCTAGTATTTATCTTCTTTGATGTGAAAAACTGAAGAAAACGGAGAATGGATTTATAGACTTCTGAACATTTTAGCAAATCGTTAAATTATTTCAGAATGGACCCAACTACTTCAATTCATGACCAAGGTAAAACTTGTCGTTTATGTGGAGAGGTTAATCGGATAACAGTGATAGATATATTTAATGGGTCTATCATCAATCTGCACAAAAAAATAAATAAGTACTTGCCAATAACAGTACAATCAGATGATTCACTTCCATTAACATCCTGCCTACCTTGTGTAAATACATTACTGGCATATGAGCAACTCGTCCTCACCTGTATAACAGCAAATAAATGTTTTCAAACGCTCATAGAGAACAATGTAAAGTTGCATTCAGATTTAAACAAAACAGAAGATAAAGATCCATTCACTTCTGAGTATTTGGAAGATCCGAATACAGATGATGTATCTACCGATATTAATGAAAAGTAAGTTATGTCAAATCTACAATAGTTTGTGTTTAACTTTATATTTTTAGTGATACCTCTGATGACAACATTAACACAATACCTGGAAACCAAAGAAGAATTCGCCGTAAGAAGTGTGAAATTCCGTTTACGTTTTTCTGTGACGAATGTAATAATGGCTATACCAGAAAGTTCGATCTCGAGAAACACAAACGTTGTAAACATAATATGGTCTTACAGCCACACACCCTTGCAAACAAAGAAATTATCACATTATGCAAAGTAACCTCGGAAGCAGGCAACACGTATTTGAAATGCGATATCTGTTTTAAAACCTTCGCAAAATCCTTCAATCTACTACGCCACCGTACCGTTCACTCAGACACTCGAGAATTTTGCTGCCAGTTATGCGGGAAAAACTTTAAACTCGAGGAAAGTTTACAAAGACATATTAAAATATCCCATGAAAAGATTAAACAATTTCTATGCGAAGTATGTGACCTAAGATTTTCTACGAAACAATCACTCTGCGACCATTTAAATACACATACTGATAATAGACCGTATGTATGCGATATTTGTGGAGCTACGTTTCGCCAACGAGGAACACTAGCTACTCACAAAGAGTCACATTCATTAGTTAACTTCAAACACGAATGTATGTTTTGTAACAAAGTATTTCGACAGGCGTCAGCATTAAAAGCTCATCAAATTACACATACAGAAGTTAAGCCCTTCCAATGTCTCACTTGTGGGAAAGAGTTTAAGTACAAAAATGTATTAGACAGGCATTTAAAACTGCATGTGAACACCACTGATTTCATCTGTGATATATGTGGGAAAATATTCAAACAAATAAGATATTTGGAAGCACATAAAGAAAGGCATATATGAGATAATTTTAATCTTAAGTTAATATATGCTGTTATAAATTACAGAAATTTCATATTATCTATTTAATTTTGACTATTCATTTATTTACAAATTAATCAGCCCTACCTGGACTACACATGAAACATCTACTGATACTTCTTCTTCCACTCTCCTGCATTGTCTGGCAGCAGTGAGAAATCATGTCTCACAGCTTTAACTCCACCGTGTTGTTTAGGAACCATTAAACTAGGCACAACAACAAGTCCATTTCTGAGGCAATACTTCTGACCTAAACGACAATGAATTGATTAATATTACATTCCCAAATGAATTATTAAAGTAAATTTCAGGTTGTTAGTATGTGTATATAAATTAAATACCTGCAGCTGCACTTCCAATATATCCAGCACAACACCAACCAACTTGTGGACTTTTCTTCCAAATCCCAAGCACAGCTCCAACGCTAGCTCCTGCGGCAGCCCAGTTTAAATTATCATCCTTGTTCCGAACGTTGAGGAGCAGGTTAGACACGACTACAAAAGCAGTACTCGCTCCGATAATCGGGAACGAAACATACGCATAACGGCCTAATGTAGCCATATATCCTTTGGGATGCGAGTTCAGTAGCACATCTGCTGTTCCCACGTAAAAGGAAATTAATGCAGCTGGTTTCAATACGAACCATAGCTTCTTGAAAACGTCTTCACCCTCTGGAGTATCAAAGTAGTGATAGGGCTGTGCTGGTTTGCTCATTTTGTTGATAGGGTTTGTATGAGAAATCCGGATTATGTAAAAACAACTGATTTCCTTCTGAACACCGACAGGTTAGGATTGTTGGATGAATAGGCAAACAAGATAGCAGTGAAATGTACAATTTAGGCCTACATATATTCTAATATAGGCCCGTATACATTGATGTATTAAGTAGATAAACACGTACGCTTCCGGAAGAGGTGCCCGCTTAATGAGCACAATTTCAATGTTTGTGGTCCACTTGAGGTTTAAATCTGTTTGACTAACCACCCAACGATGAAGTTGACACAAATCACGTAATTCCCTAGAAGTGCGAGAAAGAGACGATAATGCAAAAAGAATAATATAAACGAACGCATACGCATTTAAATTAATTTTAATTTTAATAGTAGTACGCTGGCCAAACAAAGAACATGATATTATTTGCAACGAGTTAATAAATGTGGTGCCCAATTGTAAGTTAATGAGTTTTTGAGAACACCACACAAGAATTTCTATAGGCCTATGTCAAATAATTATAATTATTGAATTTGTTTTAGGATAATCGTGAACTATCATTTATTTCTTGTTTTTAACAAAAAAGAATAGTATTCATACTTTCTATTACGTTTTTTCCTTTTACGTTTCTTACTACCTTGTTTAGGTAAAGTTCCCCACTTTAAATATGCAAACAATAAAAATGCAACAACACCAAATACGAGAACAATAAAACAAATAATTACAGTAATAATCGCAGCATCATTGGGAAGCCTCCCAAAGATTGGCCGAGTCAACCGATCTTCCTTTAAATGTGTATAGAAATTAGGTGCCCGCTTAATGAGCACAATTTCAATGTTTGTGGTCCACTTGAGGTTTAAATCTGTTTGACTAACCACGCATGCCCAGATGCCAGTGAGAGACCTGTTCGTCTTTTCAAAATGTTCAACATTAACAGCTGCCAATGTAGTGACACCATAATCAATATACACCGAATTATTCAAGAACCATTGCTGTGTAAGATCTGAATACACATACCCTAAACCTAGAGACTTGCAACGTAAAAACATTGGTAATGTAGCTCTAGTCACAATAGTGTTCTTCTTACTTATAACAGCTAGTGATACCACTCGGATAACCAATCGCTTGCTGTTAACTCTAAACAGTATGCAAGTATACACTCCTGAATCGTTGCGAGTCACGTCATTCAAGATAACGTCATCACCTTGAAAAAAAATTCTTCCGGGTTCCGGTGCCAAAAAGTGTCCATTCAATGTCCACTCGTAGAAAGCGTCGGGAGATTCAGTATTTATCACTGTAAGTAAATTGGGTTCGTTCGTAATTACAACTGTTTGGGATTCATTGGCAATAATACCTTGCTGCTTTTTTTGTAAACTCTCCCGAATCATATCAAATGTATCTGGACTCAAGTCACCACATTCAAATTCATTACACTTTCCTGTTGAAGTGTGGTCTCCATGACACAGTTGCCCAAAAATATTGGGACGCGGGTTGTTGCATATTCTAGTCTTATAACCGTCACCACCTCCACACGTCACACTACATATCCAAGGTGACCACTTTGACCATCCACCATCAGTAGGTGGTCCATCAATATCCAACGGATCACAGTTTGGCATCCATGTAACCCAACTACTCCTCTCTTTGCCAATCGCTATTGCAAAATAATAATATAACAACGGGACTGGACTTTCATATGAGAGAACTTGAGTGCCGTTAAAACTTATGTTCAAAAACTGTTCCGAAAACGTAATGTTCATAACAGTCCAAGCGTTACTTTTCATCACCTGGTTTTTAGGTTGAACACTGTAGATTGTAGACTCCTCGAGTTCAATATGCCTTTTCAATATAATCTTTGCTCCTGCATTATGAAGTTCAATCATATAATTATGCATGGAGCCAGGTACATGCATTAATCGAATCATAATATCTCCAACTCCTCTAATTTGCAAGGTGAGGTTGTTAAAGACAATTTGGTCATTGGTAGTCCACATATTAATAGGCATAACTTTATCGAAATGCGGGGAAGTAGTATTTTCAGCGTGACATTCATCACAAGACACAAACATGCCAATTGGATGACCTCCAATAGACTGGAAATTCAAAAAGATGGGATGCAGTTCCGCGGAGGGATCTTCGGCAATCCATTCTACCAGGGTGTCTAGAACCCCCTCATAACCAAGGAGAATTTCTCCTCGTCGAATTTGTAACCAAAATGATACCCATTTACCAGCGGGTATAATATACGGCATTGTTTTTTCTAATAACTGCGTGCCATTTTTATACATGTTCACTTTCTGGTTGCCATCCGTTCCTATATTTACTGAAATATTCCACCCTTGTTCTTTACCTGATATTTCAAAGCGAATTCCATCTGCAAAGTCGGGATTCCATTGCTTTAACGAAAAACGAAATCCGCCATGATGACCGGCCTCTCGCCATTGCGGCAGAATGAAAAGTTTTCGACCGCTACCATCACCAAAGAGTAATAGAGTACATTCTTCATTTCTGTCACAATCAGGAACATGACAAGCATCTACTGTCATATTAGGGTCTAATGTATAGCACCATGAACCTTACCAAACAAATTACGTGTTATAAAGATAGTTTGAAATGTCTACTGCTAACAAATTACCCGCAATACTTCTTGATGGATTCCTACAAAAGTTTTCAGCACGTTCTGGAGCCATATCCGCATACAAAGTCCCATTTAATAAGTTCTCATCAACTTTGTGAATTATTTCTGGGATAATTGCTTTTATTTCCGCATCAGTTTCATTCAAATATGCATTAACAGCTTCTGATATATTTTTAACAACAGGACCTGTATTTGTTAGAATGAGATCATCCATTTTCGGTAAAGCCTTTTCTTCTCTTTTAACTGATGTGTCAACATGTTTAGTTGTATTGGAATTTGGAACACCCCCTGCACTCCAAACCTGACATGTCCGATTGGATCGACTTGTGTTTACCTTACCGATATAATCATTTCCTGTTCCTGCCATGCGACATTCAGCGGATTTGCACTTCCGGATCTTACAATATTTCATCTCCACTTTAGTGCGATCTTGGCTAAACGTATAACAATATGTTCCATTCTTGGCCTCCAATGGATCACGACAGAAATTACCCATTTCTAAAAGTGACTTTTTATCAACTTTTGTAGCGATGTTTGCAGGTATCCATTTCTTTGCGGACCAAGGTAGACAGGAATATCCTTCGGCTGATATTTGTTGAGTTCCAATGTAGAACAATTCCTTTTTATCCATCGCACAGTTGGGCAAGAATGCAGGATTAGCGTGTGCAAACTTTGGTGGCTTACAGATAAAAGTCCAATGTGCAACATTAAATTCCGATCCGGGCGAAAACCATCTAATACCCTTTATAGCATCATGATTAACTTCTGATATTAGAAATGTACCCACATCTTTATTCCAATACAAACTCATTGTACCACCGAACATACTAACCGAAAATTCGGTGAATTTCCAGTGGGAAAGAATTTCGTTAAATTTAGTTTCGAATAATGTGAGAGTGGGTCCTTTCGCATACGGTGTGGTGGTGATCCTGGTAAACCCATCAGCTTGTGCAATTTGAAGTTTTACATTCGGATAGTCCAAAACAGGAGAAGGAACAAACAGTAAAAATGCTGAGTGAGTTGCCCTCACGTGGAATTTCAAATCGTGGCCAATTTCGGTTTCCCCCAATGGCCAATAGTTTGTGAAGGAAGCGGAAGTTGTGGTGTGAACGTCACACTCATCATCATCATCGCAATATGGAAAACTCCAAAGGATGTTATTCCCCATTGCAGAGTAAAAGCTAAATTTTTGTTTTAACATCCCCATTAAATTATCTCTGGTTTTCATTTCTTGTAAAAATATCGGTTTCACTTCACCATCTTTGTGAAGTGTAATAAATCCTCGATCCCAACCAAGCGTGAAGAACGTATACTCAGTCGACTTTAATATTCCATGCGTAACTTCATATTCCGGAACATCTTTATTACCAAACGTAAGCGCTGTTTTCACATTTGAAAGGGAAACTTCAATTCCAACCCCAGCTTCATCAATTTCCTTCCCACTTAATGGTAGCGCCATTAAAGTCAAGACCAGTGTTGCTCTGGCGTCCAAGTATGAATCTGGATCCCATAACTTGATCCCAAATGAAAAATTTGTCATACTTTTCGGAAATGACAGATAGTGGCTATAGAAGGAGTGGTTTCTACTGAACATCTCGCAGTCTTCATCATCACAAAATGGAATATCACAATATTCCTTAATCACCTCTGACGAATCACCTACATTGACGAAACACCATGGCCCTGCTAAATCTCCATCTGGATTTCTGCAGTTCTTCTTGGCTGCGTCAAGATTTTCCTCGGGAAATCTTCTTTTAGCGAATTTTTCTACAGATGTTAAATTTCCGCCTAGTTTGACTTTCTTCCGTTTCTTGTCCCATTTTAAACATTGCAACGCCGATGCTGCTGCATGGTGTTGACCGCCATATTCCATACCAGGCCCAGTCAATTTACAAACATCCAAGCTGCACAGCGGGATGCCACAGTCGTCATCAATAAGTTGCGGGTCCATTGTATAGCACCAAGGTCCCTTCTGATCTTTGCTGGGATTACGGCAGTAGTTCTTGGCCTTTTCTTTGGAAAAATCAGGAAACTTATCGTCAGTGTAGCTTTCATGCACTATATGAACTGGATTCTTTGAAGCCCAAGACTGGCAGCGAATATTACCTTCAGTTTTGTAGTAGGCACCCATATAATCAGTACCGATATGCGTCACTTTACACCGAGTAAAATCCGTTCTGTTGCCTGGAACGTCATCGGTGGTATTATAATCGCTTAGGGCGAAATTTACAATATTACTCAGTATTAAACAGAAACAAAAAGCGTGTAATTGCTTCATTTCATTAATATTTCGTTGTTTTAATATGCTTTTCATAAACAAAACTCAGATACCCAGTCATAGCAAGCCATGCTAACAGCATTAAAGAGGATAATATATATTCGGTTGTTTTTATAGGAAAACTCTTCAATTTCTAACGATAAATATGTAATAATATATTTTCAGTCAGTTTAATAGTAAATGACACAAAATGACTAGAGTTACAATACTTAATTGTTCACTGGTTTAGCACGAATACCTTAACGCAGAAATAATGGACTACTTAGTATTGCACGCACTTTAACTTGTACCCCTACTTTCCTTATTATAAAAAAACAATTAATAACATATTACGAATTTAAACTATATCTTAAATCATAATTCCGAATATCCATATATAAGGTGGATATTAACAAAATGTTACTTCATTTGATAATTGGCACGCAGTTGGAAAACTTTATTTGTTTTTTTTACTAGACGCAAAAATGAATAACTGCAACTAGTACCTTTACGTAGCTCGACTATAGCCTTTCATCATCTCCGAGATCTTCAATTTCTTCATCGTCAGTGCCAATTTCATCATCATCAACTTCCTGATCACTTTCAACGGAGTCCTTTTCGGCGGCGGTGATGGCACTGACGGTCGTATATTTAGAATCTTCGTCGACAGCTCGCTCAGCCTCAAATGCGTCTGCAACGCCAATAACGGACAGAGTCATTTTACCTGCAAGGACAACTGCTGGATCGTGGTTTTCCACCGTTTCAGTTTGCGTCTCGGTTTTGGCATCAGCAACTAAAATCTTTGTATTTGCAGGTAAAGCTCCTTCTAAGTAGATTTCCTATTAATTAAGATTATTGCATTATTATTCAAACACTTCTATTGAAAGAAATATTACTTGAGGTGCTTCCACAATTTTTAACGGCGGTGAACTTGGTCGCATTGATCCCTGTGTCCATTTCTCACCACCTTCACAACTGGCAGTTGTTTCCATCCCCAGAACTTTCACTTGTGCTGAATCATCCACCTGATCATTGGTCTCTTCATCGATTGTATCCTAATCAAATGGAAACAGAGTTTAAGAATGTTTTCGAGAGACGAATGATATAAATCTACTAGATGAGTACAAGCAGGAAGGATGGATGACAAGGATTATGTTTAGTTCAGTTTGAGTCGTTACAAGCTCATCAGTTAACGATGTCTTACTTATTTTCCTAAGCAAATTAGTTGATCAGCAATGCGAAACGTATGATACCTTTTTGGCTAGTTGTACAGCGGCCTTCCTGCGGGCCTCAATTTCTTCGTCGACCTCATCCAGGAGGGCCGACATTGCGTTTACAACTGCAGCACAAGTGAAAATAATTGAACAGAATGATTTCGAGCGTGGCCGCATTAATTACAAAATCCAGACAATTACCAAACGCATTACGCAAAACAACAATGCAGTCGAATTTGCACTAAGAGTGAAACAATTTATTCCAGTTCGCTTCTCAAAGTAAGTACATAAGTAATGAATAAATAAATATCCTCTCATGCTAAGTAATTCAACTCATCATCAAATAATTACTTACATTACAGCAAACGTGTCTCATACTATGTAAATTAAACACTAATAAGGTGTACGTACTACAACAACGCAACTTGAAAGTGATAAATTATATATAAAACAAACAAAGCCAAAAAGCTTGCTTGCATTTACGCCCTTCATTTCATATTAGGTAATGCTTAATGTTTCTTTTTACAGAAGGAATGGGAGCAGTGGATTGGTAACTGGGATGCAGATATGTGGAAGAGAAATATAAATTTTTATTGTCTTTGCTGAGGTATTGTCGATGTGAATTGGTCGTCGTATTAAATGATCTGGGCGTGTGTTAACAGCACACCTGTGAGCTAAGCGGTGTTTTTGCCATTTGCGCCACAATTCGTTCCATGGCTAATTCGGTTTCCCTCAGGCGCTTCCGCAGCTGGACGATTTCCTGATCTCCTAAGGAAACACATCGTCACTCTGCGCATTCATGGTGCATTGTTTGTGAATCACATATATGTATTTCAAAATATTTTACATTCAATTTAAGTAGTAATGAATTGATTTGCAAATTCTATTCTATCTAGGACAAATCCATACAATTAAAACAGGCTCTAGGCTAAAGGCAACAGGCTAAAACCTTCTTTTCTTCGAGTAGATGAGAAAAGATTGATGTAAAATGCAAAATAAGTCAACGTTTCGAACTGTTTATTTACTACAAATTCATCTATGTCATAAATAAAAATCGTTTAGCGCTCTAGTTTACTAGATTAAATGCAAAACTCCGTAAGCATATGTACAACAAGCACTGTATAAAAATTTATAGAAAATATTCTAACATTCATCATGAAACTGCAAATCAGTATGGGTACAATAAGTTATTTGGTTTGGAATGCAAAAGGTACTGGTTTGATAGCTGTCTATCAACAACTATTATCTAGTGATTAGATGTAGTAGAAACAGGACTTTCCTAATCTAAATATAAACGATTATATTATAGGTACACTTTTAGTAAATAAATACTAATGATGAATGCTACAATATTTTCCCATCTTTAAATATTTTAAGTTCAAAAAGAAATTTATCCCACTTACTAGCGTCTCTTTCTTTCCATCCTTGCGTGGAAAATATTAAATTGAATAGAATAAATTGTTAGTCACGTTGTAAAACAATAAACATGAAACAGCATACATGCGATTTAAGAGGAAATCGTAAATTATTCTCACCTATTTTGCTATTGTCGCTGCGAGCCACCGATGATAAAGTTGGTTGGCTTTCAAAAACCTCTCGACGGAAAACTCTATCAGGATCAATGGCTGGATACAGTCCATTTACGTTATCAGATTGTTTTTTAAATAGCAACTTGTAACCAAAATAATTTGATTAATTAGTTAATCTTAATCTACGTTCTAGAAGAGTAATAATACTCACTTTCATTAATGTATAAGTGAAAAATACAACAATACCAATCGTGTAAATTGGCATAATAATTCCCATACTGCTTCCTTTCTGGGAAGGTGGGACCACGCCACCTGCTCCTCCCATTGGAGGTCTCATACCTGGAATTGGTCCTGGCTAAATATAATTATTAAAGTTTTATTAATTCCCGGTCATACAACAAGTAAAACACTATTGTAATTATGTGTATTGCAATTATTTAAATGTGACAATGTCAATTACCATTTGTACATTTTACAATTGAATATTCTCTTGGAAAGGAAATATCGCGTTGTAAAAAAAATTGGAAACTACAAGTACTTTTAGGGTGACAGTTCCCTAATGCTCTGTATATGTGTATAAATTGAAGAATTATGTTAGAAAACAGTGAAAGTGTCAGTTTTCAAGGGACTGCCTACCCTAACGTTGCCCCCGAACTATACCTAATACAGAAATAACCTTAAACGGATATTAATTCTGCTTCATTACCTAATATACATAAATCTACTGCACTGAACAAGCAAAGATTTGGTACCAGAGACTCACACCAGACCGAAACCTAAAACAATTCATATTGAAAATGCTAAGGGTCTGAAACGGTAACCGCACCGAAAATTGATTATTCGATATTTGGTTCGTATTTCGATCCGGATCTAATTTTGTGTCGTCTGAAGTACCGCAGGAAACTTACAGATGGCGTTAACTATAACCAAAAGAGAACAAAATATAAATGGGAACGGTGACCGTTTTTAGTGGTAGGCCCGGAACCGAAACCATAAAAATTAAAATAGGCTTGGACCCTAACCGCTTAGGAAATCCGTTTCAGTGTCTGCTTGGTACTAAGGAGAGAATGTTCCTTAGTACCAAGCAGACACTGAAACGGATTTCCTAAGCGGTCTGAAAAGGAACATAGCATCCCCATAGAGAGCATCAATGGATAAATCATATCAACGTGCTGCGAGGAATTGTAATAGAAATGGTTAAAAATGTAGATCTAAAGTAAAACTAGAAGAGATGACGATAGGGAAATCACCTCAGTGATTAGAGAAACTTTGGAGGTGTCCAGTACCAGGGATGGGAATTGAAACGGTTTTTTAAAATCAATATTTGAAATATTCAACTATACCAAGTGTGTAAATTGGCATAATAATTGCCATACTGCTTCCTTTCTGGGAAGGTTCGGGACCACGCCACCTGCTCCTCCCATTGGAGGTCTCATACTTGGAATTGGTCCTGGCTAAATATATTTATTAAAGTTATTTCATATTTTATTATATTTATTTTCCATTTGCAGGAGAGTATTTAAAAGACTCCCCTTATCTAATTTTGGCATTGACAAGAAAAAGTAAACTTCTTTATGTAAGCTGCAGATATGTTAATATTTCAAATTGAAAGGAATAAATCATTGTAGAAGATGATTGGGCCCAATATGAGATTACAAAAGTGAAAAGATTTCTAATTCAATAATTGTATTTAATTACGAATTCAAATTGCAAAGGACAGATTGGGGTGATCGACCCGAATTACCGATTAATTACCATACCAAATAATTATATGTATCATCATTCACCTCTAATTTCACAATTTTAATTTCAATAGCACCTATACAATAGGGATGTCAATGTTAATTTTGAAATGTTTACTTATTGGCTTCCCTAATAATTTTAGAGCAAAGCGGTATCTAGGTTTTTGCAGAGAAATACATAGTGCATCCAACCATACATATATTGTTTCTTTAATTTTTCGATTATAGAAATAGAAAAAGAGCGGAAAATGGAAACAATGAATTTCAGAAAAATCAATGTTGCCATGGCAATATTAGCGCAAATAACTATGT
>JAODVP010091610.1:0-12273 GCA_025400035.1 Tetradonia laticeps
CCGAAACGCACGCGTCGTTTTTGTTTATTGTCTAGCTATCACAATAATTATCCAATTTCGTTCAAATTTTGTGTGCCGGCGTAAAAGACCGATCTGCACGGCTTTGATTTTTTTCAAAGCAACCAAGTGAAGGAAACGAAATATATAGCGACTATACAAAAATCATTGCTACATCTGCACATTAAACTCTAAATAGCTTTCTTTCTCTATCAGGTAAGGATATTTTCCTGCAGATTTGAAGTTAGCAATTCCAACTATACTAAATAAATTTATATATCACAGATTACAAACATTAAAATTCCATGTGGAGCAGTGTTATAAGGACTTGATTGATTACATGTTGTAGTTGAGCATTTGATCTGCTCAATCTAAAATAGTACAATATAAAAAATACAATTTACAATATAAAACCTAAATCAAAACCAGTAAATCCAAGTTCAGCAACTTGATGGAGAAACAATATTATTATCCTGTACCATAGAATGTTGTCATTTATATACGGACATATTATTGTAACCGAGGTTGGAAACTTGGCGCTTTCCGGAAATCATCTCACTCAACAACCATACCCGGATTTAAGGGTGCGTCAAGGACTTGGTCGGCACATTCTTGCAAGTTCATGTTATGTCCACTAGTGTCAAAGTCGATTAGCATATCTGTTTAGATAAAACAATAGTTACAACATTGGTATTTGTATTTTACAAAGTTTGGGCGTGTGTAATATTTTTTATAGTTATGAGTTGTTTATTACTGGTTTCTTAAACATCTATGTATAAAAAGTAAATACTATTATTACTATACCTATACATATAAACAAATTCTGAACAAATTCTAATTTCCTACTACAGGTATTTCTTTATATCTACTACATGTCTCATTTCAAAATTATAGCAGTGTCAACTTTATAAGACTAAGCTTTGCTAAAGAAATATGTTAAGAAAACTTCCTAGGCCGTAGGAAAAATAGGGCCAGTCACTGTTTCTGTTTTTTCCTTCATCGGATTGATAGGTTTTCGGTAGGATATTTTATATGTGTAGCTATATGAAAGATCAGCAAATACGGTACAATTATTGTTATACGATGACCGAAATACGTTCAGATGTCTGGAAATTTTAATTTGCTTCTCATAAATTTCTTATACAGAGTGTACCAGAACGATAAACTTTAAGAGGTTGATCAAGGGTGCTTCCTGGGTCTTTTGTTATAATTAACGTCTGTATTGGCTCCTTGTGCACTTATTTCACGTTGAAGTTGTGAAATTATGCAATTGTACACAATATCAAAGTTCAATAAGTTTGCAACGAGCTGTTCATATCAAAATGCTTGCGAAACATTTCAAATCTACCTATGGAAATTTGTTGGTAGATTTAAAGTTGTATCATCTTCTGTAGAGAACAATACTCGTCAACCCGAAAAATATTTTCTGATGGTATGGTTACCCCCCTGATTTTAAATATTAACATACTTATTGTTTCAATGGAAAATTTTAATTCTGGTTATTGAGTCTGCCGTGTAATGCAATGAACATAAGTAAAGGTAGATTATATGATTAATTAATAGTAATAAAATTTATTTTTTGAGATAACAAGGATTTGTGATGATGTATCAGGAGAACAATATTAGATACTTCATATTATTAGACCTACAGGGTGAGTTAGAACTATACCAACAAAATTCTAGGGGATGATCGGGGAAATTTTCTGAGTATTTTCATATCTGAGTATTTTCATATTTTCATATCAGGAATTTATGGTATACGATGGTTGCTTTTGGAGTTATTCCACTTCACTTGGGGTACATCTCCAATCAACCTCTGAAAGTGCGTCGGTATGATTCTGGTTTCATCATGTATTGCATGTAAATTATCTTTAGTGCAATTCTACACAACAATACATTAAAATAACTCCAGAGACCATATGTTCCTTATATCAAATTAGTCAGGGAACATCCCTGATCAACCTCTAGTAGTTTGTTGGTAGAGTTCTGATTCACACTGTATTCCTTTACATCAGGATAAGACGTAGGCTATTAACAATATGTATGAAAGAATTTCCCAAATTTCAAATCTTCAATATTGTCACGAATATGCTGGTTATTCAATGGTGCAGTGGTTCCCAAACTTTTATGTCTCTCTATTCCATAATCACGGTCCATTTGTCACATGAAAAGGAAAACTAACAAATAGCGAACAGTGTATGCTACTTTGCGACTTATTTTGAGTTTTTGTAGCTTATGTCAGAATAATTAGATGGGAAATTGTTTTTTTTTTGGTAGAAAAACGTAAGTTTTATGAAATAATAAAGATTTTGAAGGTTGGGATACATTATTATTTAAATATTTTTGTTGAAAATGTTGTTAGAGGATGAGTTAGAAATAGAGGTTTTAGGTGAAAAGGTGTTTTTGAATTTAGATCAGATAGGTATTGAAGGTTCGGATATGGTTTCTTAGGTTATGCCTTCATAGTCAGGCCAGAAATAGGATTTTCGGCAGAAAAATTCAGTCTCTAACCTAGTAATAATAAATTACATTTATTGAGAGTAGAAGTTAGTACTTAGCCTATCAATGATAATCTTTCAAGTCTTGGTTAAGGTAAATCAAGGTTGGAAACTTTTCTAGGCTATGACTGGATAGATAGCTTGAAGATGATATTTATTGACAGATAGTTAGGAACTAATTTTTTTATATCGAAAACGCTCCTATTTTAACCAATATTCCTATCTTAACCTATAAATCTTATCAGTGCAAGCTAAAAATCAATCTTCTTATCAAAAGATATTCTCACGCCACGACCCACCAAAAATTCGCACACGGCCCACTAATGTATCTTACATTGATAAGACAACCCTGCATGGGAATTATACAGGAGCGTTGATAATTTGTAGTTATATGGTTTTGTGCTCTGCTTTGCAAAACCACCATCATTTCTTCCTATCACATCTCAATTTTTTGTATTTCATGGTCAAACATGCGAAAATGGTCAATTTGAGGTGTTTTTCAAGTGCTATATCTGTGGTTCCCTCCAATTCAGCCCTTGGTAAAAATTTGTAGGCGTTCAGTAAGCCATTGATCATGTGTGTAAGAAGTTGGAGCGAATTTAGAGTTTTCGTGCGACCGCTAGACAATTAAATGCAAACAATTGCGAATACGTTCAAGTTTGAAAGTTTCAGGGGGCAGCATAGCGAAATACCACTGTTCGCTGAAATGAAATAGTAACCATGGTGTTGTTGTCAATTCACATTGGATATTTTAGCATGGTCAAACCATGAAATACAAAAAATTGAGATGTGGTAGAAGGAAATCGTGTTGGTCTTAGCAAACAGCGCACAAAATGACATCAAAAGTAGTCAAAACTTCTCTTGGATATTAGAGAAAAGTTCAAAATGCAAGCTTGTGTAATTCGTGAGATTACTCACTGGGACTTAAGTTATTACTGGGGCAAGTTGAGCAGACACTGAATGACTGGGATTTTATATCCGTGAGTTTTTCGAACATACCATGATCAATAGAGTTGTTTTAGCGTCCCGATGAGATGGCATGCTCGGTAAAATCCTAGTCGCGCGTATGGATCATTCATCCGGAACCAACCATCTCCGATAAAAATGGGATTCCTTTTACTCACGCAAATGAAACAAAGTCAATCAATAACTACTACATGCTCAATGTGCATGTCCGAGTACCTATTACTAATACGGTTTTTATCGCTTGTCATTACACGTTCGGTATGTAAATGCGCGCAGTGAAACGACATCATCGGATATCACGAACAATTGATGCGGTTTTTAATCGGCGTCTATTTATATCATCGCACGTAAAGTGGTTTCGTGTGATATGTTTTTATTTAAAGCTGGAACGCTTGCTAAAGTCGCTCACTGTGTGAAAACATCGCCACGTGTGTGGTCACAAATATATCTTACATATATTACCATTTCCAGTGTTATGTTCCAATTAATACATAGTGTGTGGTCCTTCCAGATTCTCTGGACGGCCTTATCAGTGGCGCTGGGCTTGGAGCTGCGCGGCGAGTACATTCGTGGAGTGCCATGTATCAAACGATACCAGCAATTATTTTGCCCATCGGCAGGCAATTCCTACCCATTGTAAGTCGTCATCTGTGCTTAGTCTGATCTGCTGTTTAATTGATGTTATTCTATTCAGGGAGCGCATCGAATCGTTTATTGATGAAAACAAAGCGTTAATGAAGCGAATGTACGGGGAGTTCACGATGGAGCCGCCTGAATATCCGGCTGCCCCGGCGGCGGCCTCGGATTACGGATCCAATTCGGGTCGGAAGAGCAAACGACAGGTGAACCTGCCCCCTGGGGTGCCTGATATTCACACAATTCCGGGAGCGCAGGCATTTTTCGGTAATCAGCGGCCCGCGAGGCAGAACAATCGGAACTCGACCTCCGATACAGGAAGGTAATAAATATGATCTTCCCTACTCAAATACTCAAGTCCAATTATACTCTGTGCATAGCAGTTTCACCTTTCGGTAAGAGAGGACAATTCCCTACTCACCCACAGTTGCAAAATGAGGTCGGTTGATTTTAACTGATAAAAATTGTTCTTTATTGTTTGAAGCCATACATTTGTGTTTTTTTTATTGAATATATCACGCCAGATATATCTTAAAGAGGATATTGTATTGCTGACATAGTGGTTTTAAAGTTGCTATAAACTATTTTTGTGTATATCATAGACGTCATCAAAAATCGCTAATTTGTACTCCCCTTTAAATGATATATCGAAAACTTCGAAAGTTTCGACTGATGTTCTTTGAATATATGCATACTATTTTAATTAATATCTAAATGTTAATAGTATCCAGTATCGAAGTATCGAGGAAAAATCATCTAGTACAATCGAGTATCGAAGAAATTTGGTATCGACCCATCACTAATTTTTGGCTAAAACTACTACTTCCTGTCATATTATAAAGTATAATTTAGTGTTGTCATTTGTTTATTCCTGATAAGTCACATATCTCGTAAAAACCGATGCATCATTTGAGAGGTAATTAAATTCTCTATCGAATAATTCCAAACAAAATTTACTAAATTCTTTAAATATCGCAAACGTTAAAACTTCTAAGTATTAAAGCTTTATTATTTACTGCAACATTTCTAATCAAATATAGACACCCTGCAATTTTTATAGAATTCAAGATAAATAAACCTCTGAAATATCTATTAATACAAAATTTAATCTTCTGTTGCCTACTGATATCCTAATTTCTGTATCTTAGATACAGAACAGTTTCATGACTATATTAAAATAACTAAACAAAATTAAGTCTACGTAGTTTTGCTTCGTTTATCCCTGATAACTCATTGCCAGATAATTCTGTATAAACAATACATACATAAGTTTATAGCTAATTAAATTCCCTTTTGAACGATACTAAATATTGTTTACTAATTTGTCTAAATATTGAAATCCAAAGCGTTGAAATTTCAAATCCATCCCCATACTTTAATTATCGCTGCAAAATTTCTAATTAAACATAGACACCTTGTAACTTTCAAAGAATTTACGATAAATAAATCCCTGGAATGTCTATTAATACAGAATTTAATCTTCTATCGAATACTGATATCCTTATTTTTCTATCTTATTACTTTCATCACTACATTAAAAAAACTAAACAAATTAAAGTGTGCGTCCAATTTTGTGTCTTTGCATTGTTTCTCCCAGATTACTGATTACAAGATATATCTATCTTAACAAACCATACATATTTTAATAGCTAATTAAATTCGCTTTCGAACGATACTAAATATTATTTATTAATTTGTTTAACTATTGAAAACCCAAGCGTTAAAACTTCAATTCCACGTTGATTCTTTAAGTTTTTGCTGTAAAACTTCTAATTAATCATAGACACCTTTAAAGAATTTAGTTAAATAAACCTCTGACATACTTATTAATGCAGAATTTAATCCTCTATTACCTACTGATATCCTAATTTCTCTAACTTAGTTAGTTTCATGACTATATTTAAATAATAGAATTAAGTCTACGTTCTATTTTGTGTTTTTGCTTTGTTTATCCCAGATAACTCATTACCAGATAATTCTACTTCATCAACCGATACATCATTTAAACGCTCATTAAATTATCTATCAAATGATACTAAACAATATTTACTACCACTAATTTATTTAAATATATAATTCAAAAGCGATAAAGCTACAAATCCTTTTATATTTTAACTTTTTGCTGCAAAATGTCTAATTAATCATGAACCCCCTGTAACTTTTAAAGACTTTTAGATAACTGAACATTTGAAATGTGTACTAATACAGAATTTCATCCTCTATCGAATACTAATATTCTTATGTCGCTATCTTAATTAGTTTCATCACTATATTTAAAAAAGTAAACAAAATTAAGTCTAAGTCCCATTTTATGTGCATAGTTTATTCCACATAACTCATTACCAGATAGATATATCTTTACAAACCATACATAATTTCATAGCTAATTAACTTCTCCTTCGAATGATAATATACCCTGTTTACGAATTTGTTTAAATATTGAAACCCCAAGCGTTAAAACCCCAAATCCTTTTTTATACTTTAACTATTTGCTGCAAAATATCTATTCAAATATAGACACCCTGTAACTTTTATAGTACTTAACATAAATAAACCTCTGAAATATCTACTAATACAGAATATAATCCTCTATCAACTATTAATATCCTTATTGTTCTATCTTAGTTAGGTTCATCAGTACATGTCAAAACTTAACCAAAATTAAGTCTACGTCTCATTTTGGGCTTATGATTTGTTTATCCCTGACAACTTTTTACCAAATAAGTATATCTCCACAATCCATACATCATTTAAAACCCAATGAAATTCTCTTTCTAACGGTACCAAATACAATTTAATATTTTACTTAACAGTTGGGTTCCCAAGAACTTAAATTTTAATATGCAAATTGAGAAACATTTTACTTAATTCAAATCATCCAACCGTATGTTCATTTTAGGCTATAAATACTACAGGGAAATTAATTAGTAATATGATTTTACAGAATTGATGCATGTGAAAGTAAAGTGGAGATAGTCACCCCTTACTGGGCCTCAAATTCAGCTGGGAAAATCAGAGCGGTGGTCAACACTCAACATTTTGAGCAAGCTATACATCAAGAAGAATGCGCGTACGTAAAAAATAGTGATAATTTCCTTGTACCTATAGTAATATAAAACTGCCTAACTATCCTCGGACCTTTGCATCCCTTTCTAACAATAAGTTTAGTCACTGACACAAAATCCATTCCAGTAAGGGTCGAACAAACCGATGCTCTGGAGATTGTGGCTGCGAGCAAAAGTACAAATGGCATCGCCTCCTCGCCTATGATCCAGACAACGATTGCAAGGGTATCTTCATGGACTGGTTCCTGTTTCCATCCTGCTGCGTGTGCAGATGCAACCCTATCTAACTGCGTCCTACTTATACCTAACCGTGAAAGTATTCGACTACAGGAGAAGAGCCCAGTGCCAAATCAAATCATTTAGAATAATATTCAGCACTCTATCTAACAAGAAGCTAATTGATAACTTGACTATAGTCAAAGAATGAACAAAGTTCCATGAACACGTTTTTTGAACTTTCGGTTATCGCGATTCAACTGCCAAATAATCATCTTGAGATTTAGTGTAACTAGTAAATACATTGCTATTATTAGATATACTATTAGATATATGTATAAATTCAATATAGCTACGGATAAGAATTCAATATAAAGATCAAAGAATTGAGCATTCATCGAGCTTCCTGAAGCTCCTTCAAGGAAGAATTTATAAGAGAAATATTTGTAACATCTATTCAATAATTAGTTACCATTTCCTGTTTGAATAAACAAAGGATAGGTTAAGATTTACCATTTAATAAGCCATATCTACTTGTAAGTAAATGTAAAGTGTAAGTTTTACAAACAAATACAGATACAGAAGTTATTGCAAACTTGAGAGATTAATTGTGAAGTTAATGATTTAATTAATTAATGGAATTGTGGTAGTAGTGACCTCTGCGAAGAGAGTTTTAGGTAAATTGAGAGGAATTCAGTGAAATTCATATCTGCTTGAAAGCATCTGAATTAGCTGCGTTCGCTGGAAAATGCCGGAAAATGTGGGAAGGAAAATCAATATTCGATGTTGCTACTGTACGCTAGAGTTCGGTGCATGTTCTTCTGCAATGGAATTTTTTCAAATAATCGTCGTGTATCGGTTGACGGTATTTTAAATGGCATTATAACGTTTGGAAAGCATGACAATCAAGATTTTATGGTGTTGTGTATAGCAAATTTTATAATTAAACAAAATTATACAATTTGTACATTCATTTATTGCGAGTAAGCGGGAAAGTTTTGTCCAACAAGCATAATAACATTTTAATGCATTGTAACTTTTCCAAAAATTAACAGAAATATATAGCTGATACTGGTGTTAATACAGAATTTAATCCTCGGTGGACTGTTGGTATCCTTATTTTTATATCTTCGTTAGTTTCATTGCTACATTTCAAAATTTAAACCAAATCAAGTCCATGTCCCAATTTGTGTTTTCACCTCGTTCATCCCTGATAACTTATTACCAGATAAGTCTGTCTTAATAAATGATGCTTCACTTAATAGCTTATGAAATGTTCTTTCCAACTAGATTAAAAACTATTTACTAGTTTGTTGAAATATTTAAATCCCAAGCGTAGAAACTGCAAATCCCTTTTCATACGTTTACTATTTTCTGCAAAATTTCTTATTAAACTAGGACACTCTGCACCTTTAGAAGAAATTAAGAAAAATAAATCATTGAGATGGCTGTCAATACAGAATTTAATCCTCTATATACTACTGATATCCTGATTTTTCTATCTTAGATAGATTCATTGCCATATTTAAAAAAACAAAACAAAATGAACTCTACGTCCCATTTTCTGCTTTTGCTTCGTTTATCCCTGATAACTCACTACCAGATAAGTCTGTCTTAATAAATGATAGTTCATTTAATAGCTAATGAAATGCTCTTTCCAATTAGACTAAAAACTATTTACTAGTTTGTTGAAATATTTAAATCCCAACCGTAGAAACTGAAAATCCCTTTTCATACGTTTACTACTTGCTGCAAAATTTCTTATTAAACTAGGACACTCTGCACCTTTAGAAGAAATTAATAAAAATAAACCACTGAGACGATATTAATAGAGAATTTAATCCTCTATATATACTACTTATATCCTGATTTTTCTATCTTAGATAGATTCATTACCACATTTAAAAAACTAAACAAAATCAACTCTACGTCCCATTTTCTGCTTTTGCTTGGTTTATCCCTGATAACTCACCTCCAGATAAGTCTATCTTAAGAAACGATACTTCATGTAATAGCTAACGAAATCCTCTTCCCAACGGTACTAAAAACTATTTACTAGGTCTTTGAAATATTTAAATCCCAAGCGTAGAAACTGTAAATCCCTTTTCATACTTTTACTATTTGCTGCTTTTTTAAATGACACAAGCCAACAAAATTGTTTAAAAAAATTCGCCAATTGTATGAAAAATATTGAGATGGGTTGAATTTATATCATATATAATTTTTGTTGCCTGAATTTAGGGTTGCAATCAATTTTGATATTTATTGGCCGGAAAAATGTTATTTAAGGTGAAACCTACTAAACTATCAAATTTGCGGAGTTTGCGATCCTCAGTGTTACAAAAAAATTCTTATTACACCAGAACACTCTGGTTAGAAGAAATTAAGAAAAATAAACCATTGATGTCTATTAACACAGAATTTATTCCGCTATCGACTACTGATATCCACATTTTTCAATCACACATAGTTTCAACACCATATTTTATGCTTTTGCTTAGTTTATCCCTGATAACTCACTCCCAGATAAGTCTATCTTAAGAAGCGTACTTCATTTAATAGCTAATGAAATCTTCTTTCCAACGATACTAAAAACTATTTAGTACTTCTTTGAAATATTTAAATCCCAAGCATAGAAACTGCAAATCCCTATTCATACTTTTCTGTTCGGTGCAAAATTTCGAATTAATCATGGACACCCTGTAACCTTAAAGAATTAACAACAAATAAATCTCTGAAATGTCTATTAATGCAGAATTTAATCCTCTATCAACTACTGATATCGTTATTTTTACATCTTAGTTAGTTTCATCAGTATATTTTAAAAACTAAACAGAATCAACTGTACTTCCGCTTTTATGCTTTTGCTTGGTTCATCACTAAGTCACTACCTGCTAAATCTATCTTAAAACGCGCTACTTCATTTAATAGTTATTTAAACCCACTTTCCAAAGATACTAAATACTATTTACTAGTTTGTTTAAATATATAAATCACAAGCACTAAAACTTCAACTCCTTATTCATGCTTTAACTATTTTCTGCTAAATTTCTAATAAAACTTGGACACCCTGTAACTTATCTGATAAATAAACATCTAAAATGTTTATTAATATAGAATTTTATCCTCTATGGACTATTGATATCCGTATTTTTCTACCTTCGTTACTTTCATCACACTGTATTAAAAAAACTAACCGAAATTAAGTCTACGTCCTATTTTGTGTTTTTGATTTGTTTATCCCTGATAACTCATTACCAGATAATTTTATCTCAACACTCCATACATAAATCCATAGCTACTTAAATTCTCTTTCAAGATATACCGATCACTATTTACTAATTTGTTTAAATATTTAACTTTCAAGCGCTAAATCTTCAAATCCATTTTAACAGTTGTGAACTTTGTGTTGCAACATTTCTATTTACATGGAGACTTTGTACCTTTTAAAGAATTAAAGATAAATAAATAATTGAAATGTTATTGCTGAAATTAATCCCCTATGGACTACTGATATTCTTGTTTTGTCATATTAGTTATTTTTTATCACTACATTTAAATATTGAACAAAATTAAGTCAACGTACCATTTTATGTTTTTGCTTTGATTATCCCTGATAAATTATTACCAGATAAGTCTATCTTAATTAATGATATTTCATTTAAAAGCTAGTTAAATACTGTTTCTAGCGGTACTAAATACAAATTACAAATGTCCTTAACAATTTAACAATTCAATTCCCAAGAACTTAGTACTCGTTTAAACTTTAATTATTTCCTACTAAATTTCTTGTTAAACCTTGACAGAAATAAAGTTGATATGTCTAAATCAAGCAGTAGCCTAACCTAACCTAAGAAGTTGCTAACATGAACAATGGCTACTGCTTACGGCATAAAAAAAGTTTTAAGTGGCAAGCGTGGCATCTATATACACAATGATTTAATATAAGTTCACTTGAAACTCCCCGATTGTTTGTCTCCTGAAGATATCTCAAGTTATTGAGTTCTCCAGCCGCCTAAATCAATCGCGTGCGATTATCCTGTCGCTAGGATTTCCGAGACGAAGCGATAATATCTATTAATGGCAAAGAAGCAACTGCAATTGCCCGGCGCATGACAACATTACGCCGTGCGCATAAATCCTATATATAAAATGTATTTATATATTTATAGGAACTGCTCGTAAAAAAAGAACAGCTCCGAGGGAAGGCGGTTTCGGGCCATCTCGTAAAATTCGCTCGCCATAAATATACATCCATTCGGCGTGCATGGATGATAGCGCCGGGATGGATGTTCGATATCCCGCGTCGCCATCGTGTGTCCCACTACCCGAGGGCGGCCTCCGGGAGCAGCGGCATGCCAGACAGATGGCATTAAATCCCGAAAAAATCCCCACTATATTGTTTTACGACGGTGATAATATGTTTTTGCTCGTAGTTCCAACATTTATTTCATAATTTCATAAATCTCCAGGCTTTGCTAAAGGGGAATCTTTTTAATACGTTTGAAGCCTCAATTGTGCAGTGGGAAGACCATCGGCTATACAGGGGGACTAGTGATGCGGGTTCAATTCTTGTCTGGAACAATATTTGTTTTAGGTAAGTATACAGAACCCCAGTTAACAGTAAATTACCACACTAGGAAACTATCATGTACTTTATGTAATTTTCTCACCTGAATTCGGATCCATAAAGGAGTTTTCTTTTTAATGAACGGGCTAATATTATTTAAGGGTAAAGTTTCCGAAATGGCGATTTTGAGGGGTTTTTCAAGCACTCTTGTTCCCTTGACCTCAGTGCGTGGTAAAAATTCAAAGGTGTTTAGTAGACGTTCAATCGCCTTATCTATACTAATATATAAAGCTGAAGAGTTTGTTTGTTTGAACGCGCTAATCTC
>JAODVP010091621.1:0-30944 GCA_025400035.1 Tetradonia laticeps
ACACCACCAACTGTCAATCTACACCATTCAAAAAGCTAGTGCTGCACCCAACGACCGAAGAAAGAAACCTTTTATGTATTATATTTCAGTGCATGCAAAACAAGGTTGATGTATATAAGGTGGCCTAACTTGCTCCGAGACGAATGAGACGTAAGGGGAAAATTACTTCACCGCTTAGGTTGTTGCGCTAAATGCACGCTAGGTGTACTAGTGGTAAAGTTGTTTTTACAATGTATACGATTAGTGAGACCTCTAACGTGATCATCACGTGCCAGCCTACGTGCTTACGTAATGACCTCGTTCGCTATTGGTTAGAGAGTAAGTGAGATCACCTCTAATACAAGAACCTTGCATGCAAAGCACAACTTTGAAATATATGAGGTTATGTCACTTTAATTTGTATGTCATTGCAAATAAAAATCAAATTATCTGTGGTTTTCTGTTCACCAAAATCATCAAGTAAGCTTTGTAATACTTACAAGTTATTTTCACGTCTCCGCCATATTGAAATTAGCACACAAATACTTCAGATATGCCACGAGAAATCAAAGAAATAAAAGACTTTCTCCTCCTCGCTCGAAGGAAGGATGCCCAATCTGTGAAGATCAAGAACAATCCAAAATATGGAAACACCAAGTTCAAGGTTCGCTGCTCCCGCTTTCTGTACACGTTGGTGATCTTTGATCAGGAAAAGGCTGACAAACTCAAACAATCCCTGCCTCCAGGACTTCAGATTAAAGAGAAGAAGATGTCAAAGAGGAACTGACAGCATATAATCCGTTGCTTATGAAAGCTATATTTGTATATTCATTAAAGTATATAAAACATGTTGTGTATTGTAATGGTGCATTAAAATACATGCAGACAAAGTGAAGTGTATCTTTTATTCGAAGTGTTTCCGAACAATTCGACCCGTCGTTAGAGATTTGCTTTTAAATTTATTTCTTGCACGTCTTGTTTGGTTAACATAAATTTCGTTGCAAGATACAGAATTAAATAACTGAATTGTACTGGTTTTAACTGTATTTTTAAGGTATTTATTGTTGATTACAGAATTATATAAAAGCATAAGTGGATAATGATGGTTTTCAAACATAGATATAATATTAATTTATACGATACACTTTGTATAATTTAGTTCATAATATCAACATGTGTAAATGCGCTGGCGCTGCGTATTTTTGACATTTCCCATTTTTGTCATTGCTGTCATCGCTGTCATTTCCTTTGTCAATTCGGTGAACTCATGACAAATTAAAAGTAGAAAAGTGGTGAAATTGTTAACTTCTCTATGTCTCCTTCGAGAACTAAACCAACCATACGAACTAAATCGACAAAACGTACCTAATGTAATCTGAAAACTGGCGATATAAATAACTACCTACATCATTGCAATACATAACTTACAGCTGTTGTGTTGTATTCTTAGTTTTCTTGACTCGAAATCGCATAGATCTCAAATTAAACTGGCAAGTCTTCGACGGTAGTTATTTTGATAGATTATGTCGGATTTGGTGTCTAAATGTGTGCTACGACTTGAAGTGGAAGACAATGGTAAACAAGGTAAATACTAGATGTAATTATTGTATAAATACTTCTAATATTGAACTAAATATTCGTTTCTTATGTCACTCTAACCTGAATTGCAATGATTTACTGGATTAATAGTAGGTGAAGCCGCAGAATCAATGAATCGTGCCGAGAGTTGCACTCGCGGTCAGCGCACTCCGCAGGAAATCAGCGTGGAGACCTTCGCCAGCAAACTGGAAACACCTAGAGATGATTGGGGCATAGTGCCCGCACACAGCAGGCAAGTTACGCTCAGTGAAGCGGAGGCTGTGCCCGAGGAACGCACTGAGATTGGCTTTTTTAGTGGAAATCCTTTTGTTGAGATTACAAAGGGGATTCTGCATCTGTACAAAGAAGAGTAAGTACACTAACATTTCATTTATGTATTTATATACATAATAAATATATACATAAATTTATATACATAAATATGTATTAAGTTGATGTAAAGTAAATTTATTAGATGTGATTTAATGTATTTTTTATGCGTTGAAGTATTCTAAGCAGTAAAGACGAAGCATTGACACTTTGTTTACTTGGAGTACCGACATCAATGACCTGCCATGATCTTCTCAGCTTCACTGCTCCTTGTCACTCTGAAATATCACATATTCGAGTCTTGAGGGATAATCTACCCAATCAGTATATGGCATTATTGACGTAAGTTGTGTTTAATTTAATTATTATATTACTTTTCTTCATTGATGATTTTTCCTAGGTTTCGTACTCACACAGCAGCTCGCGAATTCTACGAAACCTTTAATGGTGCGTCGTTCAATAGCCTGGAGCCGGAGATTTTATGTAGAGCTGTAAGTACAATCCGTACAATTAAAATCTTCACAATGAACAATAATTTTAATGACATAATTAGGTATGGGTTTCTCGAGTGGAATGTGGACATGACGATATCCCACCTCACGGGCATACAGAGTTGCCTATCTGTCCTGTATGCCTTGGTAAGGTATATTATAATAACCCGCTTATAACGCAAAGCTGGGGTTCTTATTATGTAGTAAATTATATTGATTAGTAGTGAATTATTCTAATTAATGATAATATAAAATTTGAAATTTCCTTGTTATTATGTAGAGCGAATGGACGAGTCGGTAGATGGCGTCCTGACGATTTTATGCAACCACACGTTTCACTCAAACTGCTTGGAACAATGGAGCGATTCCACGTGCCCCGTGTGTCGCTGTGTGCAAAGCCCCGAGCAGGCAGAAGGCAGCGAATGCGAGCGTTGCGGGAAGTCAGCGCCCGCTGCGGATGCGCTGTGGATTTGTCTCATTTGCGGCCATGTTGGATGCGGGCGGTATCAAGGAGGGCACGCTGCTTCGCATTACCGAGAGACTGGGCATTGTTACGCGCTGCAATTGGGTTCGCATCGAGTTTGGGATTATAAAGGTATGCAAAACAATGTTATTTTCATAAACCGGCAGTAGGCAGAGGTTTTATATAAAAATGTGGGAAGATACGTTAAATAAGTTAATATTATTTAAGAATCAATAAATGTTAACTTATTTAACGTATGTCTACAACTAATTTGCTTATTTGTTGTCTAAAGCTTTAGGTACATATTTTATTCGAAGTGCTCTATCTAGTAGTATATGGGTAAATATTTCTGGTTTCGACTATAAAATGCAAATCGGGCATATGCTAACTATAAGCCAGGTTTAACATTGTCAGACTTGCGACTATAAATACGGACGTTAGTGAATTCCAGTTTTGTTCTGAATTACGACCATTTTAATGTGAATTTCATCTTGTTTTTAAGTGGAATTCTTCTCCTTCCAGTAAATTTCATCTTTTTATTGTAAATTTCATATTTCTTTAAAGTGAATTTTGTTGTTTTTGAAAGAATTCTAGTGAAATATGATATAGCGTACATTGTCGGACACACTATAAGGATTACAATGCGAATACTGATTTTTCCATTTATTGGCTTCCATAATTATTTGTCGGCTCAACGCCTTCATTAGACCACTACCGAGTGTTTATCTCAAGCAACCT
The DNA here is from genome assembly GCA_025400035.1 of Tetradonia laticeps. Classification (NCBI taxonomy): domain Eukaryota; kingdom Metazoa; phylum Arthropoda; class Insecta; order Coleoptera; family Staphylinidae; genus Tetradonia; species Tetradonia laticeps. The sequence goes on from JAODVP010091621.1 coordinate 3,580, forward strand.
GAACTCCAATAACCACCGTAATGGAGACAATACTTGCAACATATTTTTGTTGGTGTTTATATACTTACGCATTTGAACACCTGGTCAAATGCCGTACCCCAATTAAAGATTAAATAAATTATTAGAGTTCAAGCTGCTAAAGAAAATATTGCGGCAGCTGAGGAATTGAACCTCGAATCTTTAAGTTGCCTTAGACTAATAGACCACTTGTGTGCTTATCTCAAGGCGGTTATTAGAGTATTGCTGAACCATCGTAGCGGAGGCAACTAAACTACGACATCTTTTTGTTATTGTTTACATATTCATGCATTTGAAACATTTTTTTCTCTAAAGTAATTAGGGAAGCCAATAATTTGACATTTCAAACTTAACGTTGAAATAGATTGGTGGTGTGTCCAACTTTCTTTGTAAAGCATAGTTTTTTTTTCGAGTTTTTCGGTTTTTTCACCATATCATAGTATTCATTTCTGAACAAATCCCTGTTTTGCACTACTTTATCCTTTTATTTTGGCGAAGCAAGTTATTCTGCGACGAAAGTTGAATATAACAAGGTACATAGTAGAAAATTTAATGAGGTTTAATTTCCGGCCAAAACAATAGCTAGACTAGCAATCTTTCAAAACATAAAATATAGGAAATTTGTTCAATCATCAAGAGCATTAAAACTGGCTATAAGTACAAATTGTGTAGTTCTGATACTGATCTTGACAACATATTAAAAATTAGAACTAGTTCGAGAACTCATATGGCAAAAAAAACCATCCAAATATTTAAGTTCTTCGTGTGGTAACAAACATATTAAAAAATTTTATTAGATTAAAAATCTACATCGTTTTTATGAGTATGTCGTAAAAGAAAATAAAAAATTGATATACGCATTAGTTTTCCTGAAGGTTGTAACTTTCTAGGTCGCCTAGAAGTTGTTGAAATTTCAATGTAAAATTGGGGGAGGAAGATCACATATAAATTTGTGATCTTCCTATACATATACAGTAGAGCTCCGGTTATCCGGACTAATTGCGACCGGACTCCATCCGGATTATTGGACATACATAAAAAAACAGAATATCGTCGACGTTACCACATTATAGGTTGCTGTCTAACTGCTCAATTATTTTAATCTTCTCTGCCCACGATAAAACAACGCGTTTCCGCCTCGAACTCATCTCGTACTCTCGCGATGGACAGCTAGATAACACTAAATGTAAGTCATTGACAACAACGCAAACTAAATTTCTAGCGTTCCACTGCCTTCGGTAGTTATTATTAAGCGCGATTTCGCCGTTTCGCCTTTGATTTCGCCGAATTACCGCTTTGAGTCGTTAAAAACGGCTTGCTTTGAGTGTTGGGACAGGTAAAATTCGAAATGCGTGCGTATTTCACTGGGTTGATAACGCAACCTTTTTCCGTGCATGAATAGAAATTGTTTTTTTTTTTTTGTTTACTTATGTCGAGACAAGATTAATGTGTCGGCCGCTTTGAGCCGCTGTGGCCGTGGGCTCGCAGTGAGTATTCGCCGCTGGTAAAAATTGGAAACACATGTGCGCGTCGCGTAAAATGCATACATGCAGTTGTCCGAAAAAGCCGTCCGGATAATTGACAGTCCTGATAATAAGGGCCCGGATAATCGGAGTTCTACTGTACCTATACAAGATATGAACTTTATATAAAACTAGCAGTCTATTGGCAGAATTCTTATTTTCTTATAAGAATATTGTTTTAAATTTCACCTTTGTAATCAATTATAATATGTAACTGTAATTTTGTCACCTGAGATCCGCATTAGGTTTTATTTTTATTGTAGAGTAATATGGCGGAACGTGGGACGGTCGCTATATCTTTCGTTTCTTTCACCTGGTTGATTTGAAAAAAAATCTTAGGCATGCAGAACGGTATTTTGGGCTGGTACACGAAATTTGAACGAATTTGGATAATTATTGTGATAGCTAGACAATAAACAAAAACTACGCATGCGTTTGGGAGCCTCAATATTTATTTTTGCGCATCGTATAATTCTGCTACAGTAATATTAACGCATTTATTGCGGTGGATTTTGACTGATCAATGTAGTTTTAGGTCCCCGGATGCCGTTTCAAGAGATTTTTATGATATTATCACTTCCCCTGATGCAGCCTCGGTGGCGCATTGGTCGGCAAGGCCGTTCACCAAGCGACGGTGGCTTGGAGTATGTGGATCAAACCACAGCTGCCTTGCTGGTAACAGACAGTGCATTACTGGGGTTACCAGGGGGGAAAGTACTGTCCTCGGTCATTAAATTGAAAAATTCTTAGCCGGTGGTGGTCGCAGCACTCCTCCTGCGAGGGAGTTAGTACAATGGGCCCATTCTTACGTGGCCCAAGTGCTGCCAGACAGACGTCTGGCCTCCCGAAGGATAGATAGATCACTTCCCCTGATAAGATTTGATTTAATTTGGTTATTAGTTCATATCGTAGTGAGTGGATCACCCGGCGCTGAACGAATGTGTGAGCCATGCATTTTAGTGGACTAACACAGTTAGTTGCTTCAAGGTTATCTGCTGCGTGTGACTGCAAGTCTATTTATCGAGTTTGCGATATTATATTTTTTCAATGTTTTGTTATAATAAAAATAGCAATATTACCGTTCCTCATTACTCATCAATGCTTACTATCAATAAAAAAATTTAATTTCATTGCTTTTGTTGAAATTAGTCTGATTTAGTTGAGTGGAACACTCACTACCCATGTCACGTTCCCCATAGTATGGGGCAAGTGAGACGAAAAACACGTTTTGGAAAACTGTATTACAGTGGAACCCCGCATTACATTTCTAACGAATATTCCGCTTGTAACCTAGGTTTAGGCCGGTCCCGCAATGTTAATTTATCCCGCCTGTGACGTAGTGATGCAGAAAATTTCTCGCATGTAGCGTAGCCTCGGCGTGGTACAAACATTCGCCTTTCGTATACTGACAATGTTATTTTTCCCGCATGTAACGTAGGATGTAGAAAAATTCACGCATCTAGCGTAGGCACCGCATAACAACAATCTTTTTTGTTTTTTTTTTTTCGCCTGTGCTTTGCTAAATCATGTACATTCGTGCATCTGTGCATCGACAACATCCCATCCCTCCTTATAAAACTGCTATACCGGCGATAATCTGTTAAATGTGTCAACTAGTCGTTATAATTTAACAGTGGTTGAAAAGCCGCAGATTATAAACAGATTTGAACAATGCCATTATATTGACAGTTAGTTAATGTCTTGAGAATAAGAATTTTCATCGAAATCAACAATCAAAAGTCAAGATTATTTAGAACTGAATAATAATGTGTATATGAATAATAAATACATATGTATTAATTTAGTATGTGTATTTAAATTTATTTTCTGAATGTTTTATATAATATCAAACAATTTAGTTTATTTAATTTTTTTTTGCATCATTGTTGTGTTTCCCGTTTCTAACGAATTCCCGCATGTAACGCATTTTTTTACCCGTCCCGAAAGCTACGTTACATCGGGGTTCTACTGTACTTTGGTTTTATTATATAAAAATTTGAAAATTTTTATATGATGTAATCAGATGGTTAGAGTAGTATTCTAAAAAAAATAGAATTTTTAGACTTAAAAGAAAGTGGAGACGAATATTTTTTAATAGGCGTAAGTTCCCCCACTTTACTATAAGGAAAAAAGTGATTAATGAGGAATGTTGCCGAAATGGCGATTACGAGGGTTTTTTCATGCACCGTGTCTTTTCTGTGAATGAATTCTGAGTTCTGCGATAGCTACAAAATAAATTATAAAAAGTGTAACTTTGTTCAGTTGTCTATCGTTCCCCATAAGTCTCAGAAAGAGTAGCATATATATAATTTTATTTATTTTCTAATTGCCGAATCTAAACTCAACTCACTTCAATTTTGTACACATGATCAATCGTCTAATGAAGTACGAATTTTTCCAGAGCAGAGGTGAACGGAACAAGAGATTCAGAGCTTGGAAAACCCCTGAAATTCGCCTTTACAGCAATTTTCCCCTTAAATAATTTTGTGTTCCTTACTGTAGGAAGAAAAATCCTTTGCGATTTGAGTTCAGGTTAACTCAAATACTAAAAGCCAGTACATATTTTTCATTTATGTCGTCAATTATTTTACTCGTTCTGCTAGCTAACTTCAAGAATTTTAGTATGAATTGTTATTTGTTGACATTTACGTTTGTACTTATTATTAGGCGATAATTTTGTACACCGTCTACTGCAAAACAAAGCCGATGGAAAACTAGTCGCCAGTGAAGGGCCCATGCCAGAATTGGAACAAGCACAGGAGAAAGTCGACTCAGTTCAATTGGAGTTCACTTATCTGCTCACTTCACAATTAGAAGAACAACGCATGTACTTTGAGAATAAACTGTCACAGTAAGTCAACCGATAACACAGATAAATCGAGCCTGGTAATTAAATCCCGTACCATAATTGCTTGCATCATACAGACTAGAATACCGCAATGCCGATGATCAAGAAGCGCTCACTCTGAAGATCGCACATCTCAGCGAAGAGAACAAGACGCTGCGAGAAGAAACGAAAACATTACAGAAGGAAAAGGCCGCGGTTGAGAAGCGTCTCGCACAGCAAATCAACAAGTAAGTGTATTAACATAATCGCAATTAAAATAATATTTAAGCACGAGTCTTATTTAATGTTTTAGATTTAATTCGACATTAAAAGAACTTAATGTGGAACGGCAACTGGGTAAAGCTGTGCGTGCTAATCAGGAGACTTACCACGAACGCATGGTGAAGCTGGAGAAGAAGCTCGAGGAGCTGGAAGTCACGCGGACCACACAGGTTAAGAACTTGGAGGAGCAACTACGAGATGTTATGTTCTATCTTGAGGCACAAAATGTAAGTATACATTTAAAATAACTATATAGGTATAAAAACCACATAGAATTTCTAATGGAACAAACGTGATTTTTTCTTTCACTTTAAATTTTTATGTTTGATTATAATAGACCATTGGAAAGTCCGAACTGAAGGATGAAATAGCTGAAGGTACAATCACAATCGGAGATGCACCTCAGACTAGCAAAGGACGTCGCAGGAAGAAGAAATAAGTATAGACATAAAATTTAATTGAAATTATTTAAAAGCCATTAAAATCTTCTTGCATCTACGTAGTTAGACGCTGTTATTAACTTGATTTTCAATATAAAATTATCCTCACCTTACAAATAACGCCTTATTAGATAAAAATCGTGGCGTAATAAGAATTTTGTTCAGATTATATGATGTATTCTTGTTTTATAGCCCCATCTCCTTGATAAGACTCCCCGCAATCACCAACTTTTGAATCTCTGACGTTCCTTCATATATCTCAGTGATACGCGCATCTCGATAGTGACGTTCCGCCGGCATGTCGCTCACATAGCCCATACCGCCTAGGATTTGCATGCATTGATGGCTGAGATGAGTGGCGGCCTCGGAGGCGGCTAGTTTCGCCATGGCTGCCTCTTTGATATAAGGCATCTTCTGGTCTTTTAACCACGCGGCGCGCCATGTCAGTAAACGGGCGGATTCTAATGCCAAAGACATATCCGCCAGCTTATTCTGGATTGTTTGGAGGCGAGTGAGAGGTTTCCCGAATGCCAAACGTTTGGAAGCGTACTCTGCGGCTACTTCAAGTGAGGCCTGGGCGATGCCTAGTGCTTGGGAAGCGATGCCGATGCGACCGCCGTCCAAAGTCATCATTGCAATCTATTATTATTTCAATTAATATTAGTTTACATTTTAGTAGATTTGTATTGAGGATATGTTCGTGTTGTAATAGGTTAAGTTTTTAGGTTATATTAATGTTACATACTTTAAACCCGTCCCCAGCTTTTCCAAGAAGATTCTCCTTGGGAATCTTCGCGTCTTCGAACATGAGCATACACGTAGATGACCCTCGAATACCTAATTTATCTTCTTTCTTGCCCAGACTAAGTCCGTCGACGGGCATCGGGACAATAAAAGCGGAAATTCCCTTATGTTTTAATTCTTTACCGGTGGTCGCAAATAGAACACCAGCTTTGGCTTCGAATGCATTGGTAATCCAAGACTTTGATCCATTTATATTGTAGTTGTCGCCGGAGACAGTTGCGGTCGTGGAAGCGGCGCCAGCGTCTGAACCGTTACCAGGTTCAGATAATGCGAAACAACCAATCTTCAAAACGAAATAAATTTTTACTTATTGTTAATAGGGTTGTTCCAAGCAACGATTCTAGAACAGTAATTCAGTTTCGCGCATGCCGAGTAACCGAATTTCCGTTCTAGAATCGCTTCTTGAACATACCTCATAATGAAATACAAAGAACTAATTTTAAGCTGTTAAGATAGATCATAACCTCACATTTTTGCCATCTGTAAACTCAGAAATATACTTCTCCTTCTGCTGCTCATTACCAAAATGTGCAATGGGCCATAAATACAAACTGTTGTGGGCAGACATGATAACACCCGCTGAGGCGCAGCCTCTACTGATCTCCTCCATGGATATGGCGTATGCAAGGTAGTCTAACCCGGCGCCGCCATACTCTTCCGGTACGGTAATGCCCATGAGACCCAACTCGCCCATTTTTTCAACGGCAGCGGCTGGGTATAAATGCTCCCGATCAGTCTTCGCTGCGATCGGTTTCAGTTCATCATCAGCGAACGCTCTGCAGGTTTTCTGTAGCATGCGGTGTTCTTCACTTAAAGCTGCCAGGGATGCTATGTTTGATTTACTACCGTACCATATTCCTATTGTATTAATTGTAAAACTTTTACTTTACATATTACATATCTAAATTTCGATAAAGGTTATTTTTTAACGATAGGTTATGTTGACATGCAAGTTTACAAGGTACACGACTGAAAACATAACCTGTAGTACTGCTTACATTCTATATTTGCGTGTTTTTCTTTACGATATTTCTGTTTTCATGTCTTTCGCTCAGTACATGTAAAATTATAAGCAAAATTGTGGAGATAATCATGATTATTTTTTCTATATTTATCGATAAAATTCCTTCGACTGAAAACCCGAAAATTCAAATACATTGTTAGTAAAAATGCACTATAAATTGTACAAAAGGATAGAAAAACCATAAAGAGAATTAAATTAATTAGCTGTAAAATTACTGTCAAAATAGATATTCAAATCGTTTGCAGTGCCGCGGAAAACATTGACCCTAATAAGTGCACTTATTAGGACCACATTTTTACCATGAACGCAATTCTATTTTCTATGATGTAAACTTTGTTTACTATTTACCTTTATTTGATGCTTTGCAGAGCGATTGATGTACACTTCTAATAAATAACGCCATTTTTAATACTTTAACTACAGTTACAAATAATTACAATTCACAAATTATACCATGAATTTGTGCCTATCTGCACCGAACGAACTTTGAACACAAAATAAATAAAATAAAGTGGGACAAATATTATCGTGGTTTGAGCAATGCATCAGTCCCACGGTCCCTACCGTCCCCACTAACTAAACTCAATTTACAGCTGTTCAAGTTTTCATGAATTTAATAAACCTCACTGAACCTCACCAATCCCAGAATGAATGTAAATTAAGTTGCCTATGCTAAAATCTTAAAATATCTTCTAATATTATATTAATTAATATAATTAACCAATTTTTGGCATTTCCACATTTAAATATAATATAAGCATTGTCTTCACTGTTAACTGATAAAAGTTAAACTTTAAATTTCTTGTTGAATCCTAGAAGTCCACATACAGGAAAGTAAATCTTGTAGTGCGCTATAATGTGTGTAAGAGTGTGTAAGATATGCACTTGTGTCGTAGCAAAAGAAGTTTTACATTAGGCATTCAATATTATCTATTCATATTGTTATTTATAATCGATCATTTACATCAAAATAAAACTTCTAATATATGCAAATAGATAGCTTGTTCTTCTATCTCCTATATTCTCCCCACCAACGACAAATAAAATGACCTTCAATAATCTTGACAGCAGAAGACGTGTCTTTTCTGCCAGCTTTCATACGATTTTGACCATTTTGACATTAGTTGTTAAAATAAACAACACGTCGACCAACCGGAATCATCTTTAATCAACATAAATCTCTTGAATTGCGGACCATTGCAAATCAATAAAGCCTATTCTTAAAATGGATTTCATTACTTCAATTCCAACACACATGGTATTTATCGAATATCCGTTCTACGTGTAAAGCAACTAACATTTGATAATTTTTAGGACTTTGATGGCCAAGCTCGTGCGGAAAAGTTCTCGAGAATTATAATCACACTCTTTGGTGTTGTCGGATTGTTGTGGGGATATATAATTCAGCAATTTTCACAGACGGTGTATATCTTAGGGGCTGGATTTTTACTAGCTTCCTTGGTAAGTACAGACAGCTCTTTTACAATTGCATGAATGAATAATATGATTGATTCAATGAACAAGATTATCATTACTATGAATCTGTACTACTAGTCATTTGTGATTAAATAATTTTTATTTTTCGAATAGTTAACAATTCCTCCGTGGCCCATGTTCAGGCGCAAACCACTCCAATGGCAAAAAGTGAAATCAGACAGTACTTCTCAGAGTAAGAAGAAAAAATAAATCCTGGGTATTAATTAAAAAATTATGAATTTGTGAATCGTCACGTTCCTGCATTTATATATTTTTTGTGGTGATGAATATGAGTAAAGTATTGTGTAATTATCTAATTTGTTTAGTATCTACAATAGAACTTCATTTACTCGGTTAACCAAATGTGGATGATCGGACAAATATGTATAATACACCACACGAAATCACGTAATACAAAACAAGAAACATGTACCTAAATATATGTTGCAGCTAAGGTTTTACACACCTATCTTCCAATAATTTTGATTATCCATAAATTTCGAAATTCGACGATCTGGACGTTAATATCTATGAGAATTGAAATTTTTTGATATGGAGTGTCGTAAGCTGTAATCTGATTGGTTGATTGCAGTACACATCAACCGATCTGCTGTGGTATATCAATCATGAAGTCAATGCATGCATACATACAGTAAAACTCCGATTATCTGGATGTCGATTAACCGGAATCGCAATAATCCGGATTATTTTCAGAGACTGTTTTGAGGGACGGAAACAAAGCATCTCGGGAGAGCATTGGGCACTACTAGGTATTTTATCTGGTGTCGAATTATCCGGATTTTTGATTGTCCGGACGGACTTCGGTCCCAATTAGTCCGGATAAACGGAGTTCTACTGTACCTACAAATATGAGTAGTTTAGCTTTTTTCGATGGCACCGAATTTTGTAAAGATTTATAGTGCACCTCAGGTTAGACTGGCCAGATTACCGAAGACTCAATGCTGTACGCACACTCCAGGAAGGTTAAGAAAGGTTAGATTAGGTACCTATAATTTACGGGCCTAGCATTCATATTTCTATGTGGATAACAGCAATTTTGGTGGCACTGTAGTTCGAACTGATTTCATATACATTTGATGCTCTGAATTCAAAAATAGCTTAATTTTGGCATATCAGCTCAATTTCTTAAGATATAATTTCTGAACTATAAATTACTATTTTCTATGTTTCTATGGTTATGCATTTTCGAACAATATGTACAGTATCTTCTCAACTCCTTATCTGCATTTTTTCCAGAGAAATTGATACATTTGGCTAAACGTAAAAACAATTTTAATGTTACCCTGTAGTGAAACAGCGCTAGGGACACACAAATTGTTCTATATTTAGTATAAATGTATCGATTTTGGTAGAAAATATGTTGAAAAATAGGTGAATGGTTGCTGTACATACCTGTTGTCAATTAATATGTGCTTATAGGTGTAAGTTCCTTGGTTAAATGAAATCATTATATATGTGCCGGCACATCCACCATGAATTTTTGTTTTTATTTGGGAAATTACGTAATGAACCGAAAAGAAACCTGGGCCTACACGAATCATAAATATATCTCAGCGTTTAGGGCACCATGGCGTATAGGTTTTAGTAGCTTAAAATTAGGTTTTATTGTATAACACCGTCTATAAGATGAAGACTATTAACATTTCATTGTTATCGCAAGTGTGCCTGAAGATTCGGTTAGATTTTGGAAATTAAGTTGTTGATTGAATTACATGGTTGATATGTTATTCATCTGTGGATAAGTTGCGCCAAGGTAGATTAAGTTTGAATTTTAAGATAGAAATTTCCTCGAGGGTTTTCACTCCTGGTGTATTGAACAAACCCCAAAATTTTGAGCTGCCTTTGCTCTTGAATGTGCGTACTACGCGCAGAGATATAAGCATAGCTATCGTTTACCCTATTTATAACTGGAAAACATTGTAAATAACTGTACTTTCAGCGCCAATAACTGATAATATAACTGATCTCATCTAAAAAAGCTGATAGAAAAAAACTACATTAAAATCAGCACCACACATAAAACCAAAATCAGTTTTAAAATGTTTGGCACCAAACAAAAAATTGTTTTTGTTGGCCTGTGAATCAATCCTCGTGAAAGCAATCACAGGTCTGTACATCAACAGTCAACCCGATTTTAATATATTTTATTTGACTAACGGCACGCGCGCAATATATTTTTATTGGCAGAAACTGTATTCAATCACATTCCACCAAAGTTTCCAATAACTCTCTACAAAACACTCCGGCAATATTACTACTACAAATGAAGAATAAATTGCATTTCTGTCCATACACAGTGAACAATTTGGCTTGGCTTTAAAACAGATTCTAATAAAATCTTGTAATTAATACACACATCCCACATACCACTTAAGTAGTAGTAATAAGACAAAATCTAGTAGGTACACAATAAAATTGCTGAAAATTGTACTCGTAGGTACATAGAAAAGCGATTCGAGGAATTGCTTCCAAACGATTTCCATGAACAGACTACTTAGGAGACTAATTGAAATATCGAATCGTCGGAAATTCTTCGATCCAAAACAAATAGTACGTATATACCCGCGCCTGCATTCGATTCAGTTCTTTTCATGAATATTTCCCAATCATTCTGGAAACGTGGAGCTCGTCAAATATTTATTTAATATATAACTTATCTACAGCCGACTGCTCGAATGCATAATGTACAGGTTTATGTGTTCTTCGATAATTCACTGGTGCATTTCAAGAAATCGTTTCAATTATTCCCTGACTGTGGCTAGTGACTAGTTATCAATGGTCGCTGTCGATTTATACGGTTGAATGTCCGAACAAACATCACGCACGTACAATACGCACATGGTATATATGAATGTATGTATAGTGTGAAAGGTGTTCTTTCATTCAGTGCTCTTCGCATGTATAAATATTAGGTATGTACACCCGTTGAGGAGCACACATCGCAGCTGGATCAGCACCGCGCTAGCACAAGAGGCAACGCGGTACCCACGTTCTCGGAACTTCTCGGAAGCGGAAAGTGGCAAATAAAAACGAAATGCACAAAAAGGCCACACGTCCGCATGGACACCTGAACCGGGGCGACCGAACTGGCGAAGCGCGGGATGTTCACATGCATAATATACAAATACTCGGAAAGCCCTTCTGGAGGGCCAGCAGTTCGGTCGGGGTCCGAAATTCCACGAAGAAAAAACCCTAGTCATCTCTGAGAATTTCATACACTTTTTCTCTTTGTCGTTCTTTGCGTTCCAACCAACGTTACTTTCTAGTGTTCCTAGAACCGGACAATGGTTACAAACACTTGTACCCTCTCAGAAACCTATTCTCTAGTTGGTCCACTACTGTCAAAATTTAATAATTGATTGATAAATATTGACGTGTCAAGAAAACCTAGTGAAACATTGCTCCCAATACATTGTACTATCCTTCATAGCTGAAGGTTCAAAGAATTCTTGACGTGCTCTTTGAATACATTGCTATAACTTTTGATTCAGCTATATTTTTAAAACAATTGGAGATACATATTTGAAGCTTTACATTTCTCTTAGAATAATTACTTACAATAATAAAACATTGAGAATTGATTGAGAAAGCCATTTATTATTCACGCATTGAGGTCTTTTATACCTTCATTTGCATAGTTGCAGCTTCAGGCATAAAAGCTTTTACTTTCCAGCTAGCTTTCCGTCTCCTCGATTCGTCGTTGTTTTATTCATCTGATGTGCCACTTTTCGGGATACAATCCAAGTGAAGTTGTGAAGCACACGCGTCAAAACGGAGTAATTTATGCAACGCACAGCGACGTACAGACTTCCATGAATGAAACGCCGTCGCTGTATACAACGCTGAATGAGCGCGCGTTAATTTGAATGAACTAGAATTAGTTACTTAATGCAGAAATCCAACGCTTTTAAATTGCTGACAAACGCATTCACTATTACAATTTAAATGGGATTGCATAACTCTAGTGTCCTGTAAATTGAAAATTAAGTAGACTCGCACACATGGAATGGACATACATTTTTAATGAAATTGAAGTGCTAATTTCCACCCAGAGTGTAATTAACGGTCGGTTCAGTGGTGTAATCGTTAGAATTATACAGGGAGTAATTAGGGTTGTGTTTGACTCATTAATTCTAGTAATAATTTATGTACTCACTTGGATAATTATACATTTACGTGTTAATAAAAAGAATGTCATTAATTATTCATAGTAATTTCACTTGTCATATTGAATTTTTTGCAATTTAGTAAGCTCTAAAGTAGTTATAATAGTGGTAATTGCAAAAATGTCTGAAAATAACTAAGAATGGTTTGGTAACGATTTTTATTCTCTTCTTTCAAACGTTAATGGTACTTTAATACTAATTGCAAATAAAAATATTATCTTGCCAAACGTTTAATTATTATTTCATTATTAAAAATATATAACATTGCTAAATGAGATACGGATATTTTAAAATTTTGATTTTTTAATACATTTTCCAGTTTTTTTCAATCTATGTATAAAACTGAACTTCAATGTCTAAACAATTTTACAATGTCCAAAAATCTATGTATTTCTAAAAATATCCAAGGATGTCTAAAAGTGTTTAAAAATTCCTAAAACTGCCTCAAAACATTTCGAAAAATATCCAAAACTGCCTAAAATTGTCTAAAAAGTCTAAGAATTCTTAAAAATAGTCCAAAAATGTAAACAAATATCAAAAAATGCTCAATTCTTTAAAAATTCCTAAAAATCTCTTAATATGCCTAGAAATTTCTAAAGCTGTCCAAAAATGTCTAAAAATATCTTAAAATACCTAAAAATTTCGAAAAAATCCAAAAATACTTAAAATTGTTTAAAAAAGTTTAAGAATTCCTAAAAATGTATAAAACTATACACCGTAAATGTCTAAAAATGTTTAAAAATGTCTAATAATATTCTCACAAAATCTCTAAAAATATCTAAGTATGTATGTTCAAAATTGTTTAAAAATCCCTAAAAATGTCTTAAAAGCCCAAGAATTTCTAAAATTATCCGAGTATATCTAAAAATGTTTCCTAAAGAAATTCCTAAAATTGTCTTATAATGACAATATATTTCGAAAAATATCCGAAATGCCTAAAATTGCCTAAAAAGTCTAAGAATTCTTAAAAATTGGTAAAAATGACCAAAAATATATACAAATATCTAAGAATGTTCAAAATTCCTAAAAATCTCTTAATATGCCTAGAAATTTCTAAAACTGTCCAAAAATGTCTAAAAATTCCTAAAAATATCTTAAAATATCTAAACATGTCGCAAAAACCCATAAATACTTAAAATTTTTTTAAAAAGTCTAAGTATTCCTAAAAATGTTCAAAACTGACCATAAATGTCTAAAAATGTTTAAAAGTGTCTAATAATATTCTCACAAAATCTCTAAAAATATCTAATTGTAAGTATGTATGTTCAAAATTGTTTAAAAATCCATAAAAATGTCTTAAAAGCCCAAGAAGTTCGAAAATCTGCAAGTATATCTAAAAATGTTTCCTAAAGAAATTTCTAAAACTGTTTTATAATGACAAAATATTTCGAGAAATGCCTAAAATTGCCTAAAAGTCTAAGAATTCTTAAATGTCCAAAAATGTATACAAATATCTAAGAATGTTCAAAAATGTTGAAAAATTCCTAAAAATCAATCTCTTAATATGCCTAGAAATTTCTAAAAATGTCCAAAAATGTATAAAAATTCCTAAAAATATCTTGAAAAACCTAAAAATTTCGAAAAAATCCAAAATGACCTAAAAATATCTAAACATATCTAAAAATGGTTTGGTAACAGCTTTTATCGTCCTCTTTAAAAAGTTAATGGTAAATTAATACTAAGTATAAATAGAAGCTTACCAAACATTTAATTACAAATTGATTATTAAAAATATAAAACATTGTTAAATTGAGATATGTATTAAAACATCAAAATTTTAAAATACTGTGGTTTTAATACGTTTTAAGTATTTTTCAATCAATGCCAAGATGAGTTGCCCTTTGAAGATTCTCTTACAAATAGAATAGGAATATAATAAAATAAAAATAAAACGGATTACAGTATGTCAGATTTCAATTTCAAAAACCCCTTTAAAAACGCCATTTTGCGTCCTCAACATACGGTTTACCATGTTTCGTATAGTTTAACCTATCCTAACCTAACGCTATTAGAACGGTTTATTTTCCTAATAAAACGAAGATTAGACAACGAAATTAAAACTTTCCAGGATTGATTTAGGAAGGATATGGGGGAATATTACATTCCATGAATTATAGTTAATGGACAAGTTTAAACCCAACCACGAAACACACCAGAAACGCAAACAAAAAAAAAAATAGTAGCTAGTCGCAACTATAGCGCAATTTGTCTCGATTCGCAGAGCCGGGCTCGCATGTTGGCGATGTTTTCATCTGCCTGCTAATCGTTTACGGCGAACAGTGTCCACACAATTATTGTCTTCCGAAACGAAACCGTGCGTAATTAACAACAATTATTCAAACAACGTGCATTATCAATACACACGACATAATTCATGTTCCGAGAACCGCGCCGTCCTCACAAACGAAACCAAACTGTAAAATAATTGCCTTCGCGGTAAAACGTGCGACCATCATCCGTCGCGCCACGCATCTGATCAAACAACGCTGGCGACGAGTAAACAATGCGCTGCTTCCGCGTATTAATTAGCTTCAATTGCACTCGCAATGGACAATGAAATCAAGCTGATCCGGTATAAGCTTCTTAGCGTCATCATCGCTGGCGTTGTCATAATCAAGTACAGGATTACAGCCTGTCGGGATATGGAAAAGATAAACCGTTCCGGGAAGTCACTTGCATCGTCCGTCTTGTATTAATGACTTTATTGTTGATGACTGACACCCCACAGCCATCTGCCCGTGTCGCCCCCGGCAGCGAAATCTCTCGCTTCCCAGAACGCGTCCGAAAAAAAATTGTATGCGTGTGCCCTACCCATGCCATAATGCCATGCCCTCGCATGCGTGGAGAACATGTGTGATGAACACTGCACGTAGGGTTGCCAGGTGTTCTATATTTAATTTGAGTTTTCTATATTTGGCTTCTATCTCATAGCTCATATTAAGGTGTGAAATATGAGCCAAAACTCACATATTCCGGGTTTCTCTCAATAATAAGCTTAATTTTTTTAAATTACTCACTGGAAATGGAAACTTTGCTCTTTTCTAGGGACATTCTTTTGATTCCAGAGGGCAATCAACTTTTAATTCACCGATAAATGAAAAAAAATGTCAAAAACTGGCCATTTTGAGGAATTTCTAGACATTTTAAGATAATTTTAGGAATTTTAAAACACTTTTAGGTTAGGTTAGGTTACACCATTTTCGACATATTTAGATTTTCAGATAGTTTTGGACATTTTTAGCCATTTTTATAAATGTCTGAACATTTTAAAATAGTTCTGTACATTTTTAGAGGTTTTTGGAAGTTTTTAGACATTTTTGAACTAAAATGTTCAAAAATAAGTTATAGATTTTTTCATATTATTAGCAATATGTATGCATGGCTAAAAATGTCAACTATGTCGAAAATAGTGTAAAAATTCCTAAAAATGTTTTAAAATGCTAAAAATATCCAAAAATACCTGAACTTGTCTAAAAATGGTTAAGAATTCCTGAAAATGTATACAAAGAACTAAGATTGTTCTGTATTCCTAAAAATGTCTTAAGATGACTAAAAATTTCCAAGGATGTATAAAAATTACTAAAATTGTCCAAAAGTGGTTAAAAATATCTATAAACTCCAAAATAGTTTAAAATATCCTAAAAATGTCTTAAAATGCCTAACAATTTCTTGAAATATGCCAAAATATCTAAAAATTACTAAAATTGTCCAGAACTGTTTTAAAATATCAAAAAAAAAAAAAAACTAAAGATGTCTAAAAAATATCTAAGAATGTCCAAAATCGTCTAAAAATTCGTGAAAATGTCTGGAAATACCAAAGAAGATCGAAAAATATCCAAAAATGCCTAAAATTGTCTAAATATGTCTAAGAATTCCTAAAAATGTGTAAAACTGATCATAAATGTCTAAAAAAATTATACATATGTTCAAAAATCTCTATGGATTTCAATAAATATCTAAGTATATCCAAAAATATATGTTTAAAAATTGCTAGAAATGTCGTAAAATGTAAAAACATTTCGAAAAATGTTCAAAATTGTCTAAAAAGTCTAAGTATTCTTAAAAATGGGTAAAAATGTTCAAAACTGTATATAAATATCTAAGAATGTTCAAAATTCTTTTAAAACTCCTAAAAATCCCTTAATTTGCCTAGAAATTTCTAAAATTGTCTAAAAATGTCTAAAAATTACTAAATATATCTTAAAATACCTAAAACTTTCGAAATCATCCGCAAAATACCTAAAAATATTCGAGAATTCCTATAAATGTATAATATTGACCATAAATGTTTAAAAATGTTTATAAATGTCTAATTATATTCTCTCAAAATCTCTCAAAATATCTAATTGTAAGTATGTATAGTTCAAAATTGTTTAAAAATCTCTAAAAATCTCTTAAAAGCCTAAACGTTTCTAAAAAGGTGCAAGAATATTTAACAATGGGTAAAATTGTCTAAAAATGTTTTAGAATATCTAGAAGTTCCTAAATATGTCAGACAATATCTAAGAATGTCCAAAATTTTTTTAAATTCCTAAAAATATCTTAAATTTTCTAAAAATGTGTAAAAATTGCTAAAATTTCCAATAAATATCTAGAAATTCCTAAAAATATCTAAAAATGTTTAAGAATTCCTAAAATTGTACAAACATTTTTTTAAATATCTAAGAATTCCTAAAAAGGAACAAAACTGTTTTAAAATGTCCAACAATACCTGAAAATGTCCAAAATTGTCTAAAAATGCGTATTAAGTGCATTAAACTAAAATTGCTTACTAAATCTTCTACAAATTACTATTAAAAAAGGATGTTCAAGTTTACTTTTCCATCATTTGTTTTAATATGTATTTTGGAATTATATTAAAATATATCCCATATATTTTAAAACAAGCTCCCCGATATTATCAGAAAATAGAACTGGCAACCCTAACTGCACGTGGCGTGCGCCGTTTATTGCATTAACGAGCGAGGCCGAGCCTGCGTGACGTGTGACATTTTACGCAGAAACGTCCAACGATTTTTATTTTGCGTTTATTTTTAGAATGAGCTTATACATATAAGGCTAACATATGTGTATGACGTCGTCACTTACAAAAACAAACACCAGTGCCAAAGATATTAATAATGTAGGTACACACGTCAGAAGAGAAACTTCCTTTCCCCATCATCAATTTCGTTACACAAACTCAAACATCCGAGATAGTTGCGCCTGCGAGTAGTGTGCTTACATGGTGTTGATGATGTTTGCCGAACATTAAGAAATTCAAGATTCGACGCGCTCGGATTGAGCGTGTCGTAACTCACCGTGTTCCGAGTAAAATTCAATTGCGGTTGCACACAATGAGGTCATCAGTCGGCTGTGTGTAGCACCGTTAAGTTTGTAGTAACGCCGCGTAGAATGTGTGTCTCCTGCAATTCGTCACGTCGGTACGCGTACCGCGAAACGCATTCGTTTTCATTTCTATGTAATGCGAAAATTGTTTGCAACACGGCGCGAACGCGCAAGCGTGAAATTTTAATGCTCATAACGCAACACACGAGCCGACACGATGACCGCGTGTTTACGGTGTTGGTAATTATTTGTCTTCCTCGAACGCGTATGCAAAGTCGGTCTTGTGCCGATTTAGGAAGGCGCCGAACTTGGTGATCACCGCTGATTCGGTTTCCACGAACATCGAGCCGAAGTCGTCGAGCATGCTACTGGGAACTGTAAAAGACGATTTCATTGCGATATTTTTATGAGCGCTGCCTTTGTTTATCGGCTCGGGTATTTCGTGGGATTGATTTATTACCTTGCGGGAGGATGGTGGGCACGCTGAAGACGTCTTCGTCTTCCTCATGCCGCGCGTACCGCCAAATCCGCAGACATTCCAGGCGTTGCAGGATCTGCGAACAAAACATGCGTGTTCGCTGCTCGTCGAGTGGATAATTGTGATGAATCGCTCACCTCAAGCAGATAATAAATGTCGATCGGTTTTATGATGTTGAAGCGAGAGCAGAGGCGGTTGAAAGTGATGCATGGTAAACTCAGGCAATAGGAGAGGAGAATACTGAGCCATTTGTCTAGAAGCGATTCATTCACCGCGCCATTAATTCTTATCCACGGACTGATCCGCAGGCGTTGCCCACAGGTCCTGCGACATGAGAACATCTTGTGCTTTCCGGCGAATCATAAAACACAATTACATACGTGTCACTGGTGTTATTCTCCCCATTCACAGAAATGGTCCAGTTATGGCGATAGTTGTGATGCACGAACAGAATGTTGCACACTCCGGCGCGAAGGATCACACCCAGGGATAATAGATGATTGAGTGTTTCCACATTGATGGCTATAAACTTTTTCTGGAATGTTCCATGTCATTATTTTATTTCTTATTATATTATAATCACAGGTCATAAAATACAAAGAAATTACAACTTTCCAAAATATTCTAAGTTATTTCGAGCATATATGGTGTCATACAGTATGATTGGACTTAGAAAAATTTGAAATATATATATTTTTTAGCCTTTTGGCCTTTTAAATTGCAGGTTTTTTGACTTAATTAACCTTATTAGGCTTATACCCTCGAATTTTATAATAGTAAAGTTTTGTTTTACGCTTTGTTTTACGTGTAAAAATTCTAATTTTTTTTGAATAACTAGTGTAACTATCTGACTACACCATATAAAAATTTCAGATTTTTTACTATACAATAAAACCTGTATCACCCTGTATGTACCAAACTCCTAGGTGGTTGTCTCGAGTCAAAAACAATCCTGCTACTTTACCAATTATTGGTTCACATAAAATGTCAAATGTCAAATAGACATACACCTAAAGAAATTAGGAATTTTTCTAAGTCAAATATTTATGACTAAAATTGTCCAAAAATGTTTTAAAACATAAAAAAAAAACTAAAAATGTCTAAAAATATTCAAGAATGTCTAAAATTGTCTATAAATTCGTGAGAATGTCTTGAAATGCTAAAGAAGATCGTAAAATATCAAAAAATGCCAAAAATTGTTTAAAAATGTCTAGGAATTCCTAAAAATGTATAAAACTAATCGTAAATGTCTAAACATTTTTACAAATGTCCAAAAGTCTCTATGGAATTCAATAAATATCTAAGTATATCCAAAAGCGTTTAAAAATTGCTAAAAATGTCTTAAAATGTCGAAACATTTCGAAAAATGTTCAAAAATGCCTAAAATTGTCTAAGAAGTGTAAGAATTCTTAAAAATGGGTAAAAATGTCCAAAAATTGTATACAAATATCTAAGAATGTTCAAAATTCTTTTAAAATTCCTAAAAATCTCTTAATATGCCTAGCAATTTCTAAAATTGTCCAAAAATGTATAAAAATTCCTAAAAATATCTTAAAATACCTAAAAATTTCGAAAAAATCGAAAAATGTCTAAAATTCTCCAACAATTTGTAAAAATGTATAAAATTGACCATAAGTGACTAAAAATGTTGTAAAATGTCTAATTATAATCTCTCAAAATCTCTAAGTATCTAACTATGTATGTTCAAAATTTTAAAAATCCCTAAAAATGTCTTAAAAGCCTAATATAATTTTGAGGAAGATTAGTACCCCTCAAGATATAAAACTTCAATAAATTACAACTATCAAAAATATTCTAAGTTATTTCGAGCCTATATGGTGTCATACAGTATGATTGGACTTTTATAATTAGATTTTTATATTTTTTTAGCCTTTTGGTCTTTTTTAGGAGGCAGATTTTTTGACTCGGCATTTTGAAAAATATTCGTCAGCGCTTTGTTTTACGTCTAAAAATTCTGATGTTTTTAGAATAACTAGTTTAATCATCTGACTATATTTAACAATAAAAGAAAAGCTTGTGCAATACATTTCTGTTTATCATTGCTTCCAGAAAAGAATTGCGAGTATAAAAGCAGAAACAATGTTTGTGTCTACAAACAAAACTCTTACCTTAATATCAGCACTTGTTGCACCAATAACATTTTTACTGTAAATAAAATTCACCACTTGCTCTTCCAGGGGACTCAAACCAAGAGCTTTTTGATCAATCGGCATATTATTAACTAAAGCTTCGGCTTGCACTTTTCTGAGAATCTCTCCACCAATATGCTTGATATTCTCATGCCAATATTGAAAGATCCCATCGCTTTCCTTCATCGCTTCGTCGAAGCTTATACGGCAGGTTGGATAACGCACGATGAAGTGTTCATTGAGTTTATCGAGGCGTTCGTCGTCATCGAATTCTGGGAAGAGTCCCTTTGTGAGCATAAACGCCATATCAGAAATGCGCCAGGTGAGTGATTTGTACCGACGATCCGCTTTTCCGTAAATGCCAGCATCAGTCTCCAAATTAGATTTACAATTAGCAAAATTCGAGTCGCTGGGCTGGTCGGTGCTTATCACCGCTGGCATCGCATGATCAGGCGTAGATAAATCACTAGTAACCTGACCGTCATTCGCATCATCATTAGGAGTACGCTGGCTTTGCTCTTGTATATAATTTTGCAAAGTACTCTCTAGGTATTTAATGGCGTCGGGGTCGTATGACCCATCATCGTTTTCCTGGGACTTCTTCATGAGTTCCGTGTAGCGTTGCGTTAACTCTTTAATAAGTTCACTGAAGTCGCTCATGTTCGGATTCAATGAAATAATATCGTCGGGCAAGTCAAACAGGAACCTTATGCTGTGGATTGTTTGAAATTCTCCGAGACCCATACCATGACCATGCTCAAACCGTTCAATCGACACACCAGGCGCCTTGAAATTGTCAAATCTCTGCATCATTTCCATGAGCATTTCGTGGGCCTCAGTGAAGATACAATGAGGAAAGTGGGTCAATTGCTTGAAGGTGTAGTTAAATGATAAGTTGTAGCTGACCCCACTCATTAGGATAGTCCCTTCACGTCCGGAGGTCTTCATCCTCCTTCCTGAGATGATCTGATAATCACGCATGTTCATCAAGGCGGTTCGGAGTAAATCTTCGGAGAAGGTCTGATAGACTTTGACCAACTGGAACAGCCATTGCTGATCATTGCCTTGACCTCCAAGGGAGCAATGGATCACTGACTGGATTGTATCCAAATTAACATCGTTTTCGTTCAATGGATCTTTGCAGAAGTTATCATCTTTGTTTAAATTCACTTTGTAACGATGCATATTCCCAGGTTTTAGGTAATCAGTCAAGGCCATATTCTCCTTATGCCTGTCTTCATTAGAAGTAGACTTGAACCTGTTCCAAGCGTAGTGGGCTAAGTACAAGAAGGCTATGTTCAACTGGGCTTCGGAGATGTTCTTCTCCGAGTTGCGTTTTAGGTCTTGACGTAACTTCCCGAAGTGTTTCTCCGTATAATAATCAGTGAGCAAACAAAAAGTCAAGTTTTCCTTCTGGTCATCTAGGTTATTCTTCTTCCTCAATTGAAGGGACCTCCGTTTATAAGCCAGGGAAGTCTTCTTAGTACAATTAGGTAAAGCTCGGTGAATAAAATCTCGAATAATTGTGTTCCCAACACATCTGCGCTTATTCATGGCGGTCAAATAATCATTACATTCCATGCACACGGCGACGATATCATCTTCTTCTTTTTTGAAGATGGCTCGAGTCTTCCCCATACAATCAATGATTTTCCTATCAGTTATATCGACGCGGATACGCTTCTTCCTAATATTCTTCTGAGGCTTGACCTTACGATGAATTACATTCATTTTCTTCGTACGTGATTGTTTTTTCCCTGCGTCCTTAGATCGAGGAACAACATTTCCTATATTTCTAGGTACCACCTTACTGGGTTTCTTGGTCTTTGCGCGGATATTCACCTCAGTGATCTTCACATGTTTCACCTCTTCGAGGTGCTTCCTACGCAGGCCTACGATGGGATGCTGAGCCCCAGTGTTCTTTTTCGGGGGCCTAGAGTACCCGTACCAATTTTTCCGTACATGGAGCCAAATTGAACTGTCCCCACAGCAAGCACCTAACCTATCTCCCGGTAGATAACCAATATCGTTCTGCTCAGCACTCTCTACAGTCTGGGCTTTCAAGGCTTGTAGCAAACCTGGCTTAGCATGAATATACTCTAGTTTAATACTCTGACCAATTACAGTTGTACGAATTCCCAATTTCGTATTCATGGAGAATTGGTACATATCAGCCCAATAACGTTCCACATCGGATATCGAATGGAATTCATAGCTGGTCATCGGATACTCCTTCGGTGTCACATGGTGATATCCACGTTCACTAGAAGTGGTATCATACAAGATCCCTTTCTTATTGAAGTATATAAAGACTTGGTCCTTCTCCCGCATTTTCTGTGGTCCAAATTGTACCAAGCCCATGTAGGCCAAGTAACAGATAATTTCGTGAATAGAAAATATATATTTCCGGTATCCGTGTAAGGCATCTTTGATATGAGGGGGCATGTTTTTCACTATGTAGTGTTTCCGTATAGGATGATTCAGATAACTTGGAAGGTCGGGAATCACATATGTCACATTGAATACTTTCACGAACAGGGACAGAGGCATGCGCAATAAAATATCCGAAATCAAGGCCCAGCCGGTAGGCCAATTCCTGTGAACAGGCAATGGGGGTACAAACATTCGCCAACTACTATTCCGTAGGTATAAAGTCGTAGCTTCCGACATAATACCATCTAAACTTTCCGCGTCGCAATAGTGTTGTAGTACAGTACGCGTCTCCTCCTGACCAATCGGGGCCCCGGTGTACCCTCGCATAAGATAAAACAAATACTCGTGCATAATACGCATCTTGGTAATTTTGGAACAAGCTCCATAGGTCCTACCAATAAACCTACTGTACTTAAACCTCCGCCGAATTTTGCTAGGTATATTAGCAACACGTCCTTCCTCCTCGAACAGTTTTCTCTTCGCGTACATCATGAAACTGTTCTTGAACTGGTCCATAATACTGTGAATCAGCTGTTCAACATCAGTCTTGTTCTCAGTTACAACATTTTTCATCCGAATTACATTCCGGAACTTGACGATGATTTTAATTATGATGAAATCCCCATTCTTAACCATCGTGGTAAGGATTCGTTGTAAAGTCTTCCTATCCACTCGAGTGTTATATCCTTCAGCCTCCTCGGCTTGATGTATAATAGCGTCTAATTTCACAAGCTCAATTACAGCTTTCTGCTTACAAACAGCGCCTCGGATTAGCTCGATTCGGTTTTTTACCCGTGCGGAGTTACTGACGATAGCTCGAGATAGATTAAAGTCTTCCGGGAGACTGGATGCAACTAACATGGTCTCGACTTCGTGTAGGTCCTTTGAAGTACTGAGGATACGCGGCTTTGGACCCATAAACATCTCCATTATAACATTGTAGAAGGTTTCCTCTTTGAGAATTTCTTCTTTGATGGGAACTTCAGCAGTAGTTTCTACTTGTTGCATATTAACCGATTGTAATTTATGTCGGAAGTATCCATTATCAAGCTCGAAATATTGAATAAGCGCAGCTTTAACATCCTCAGTGATTTCCTTCGTAGTGTCGGGAATTCCACAGAGACCACTAGCAATTGATTCTACAGAGTTTTGATCCTCTAAAGCTTCATCATCGGAAGAGGAGAGCGAGCCGCGGATTTCCGCGGATTTGCTCCCAACATAGAAGTCTATATCTTTCATAGAATAGCTCGAGTCGAGGAGGCACTTGAATGGTTTGAAAGATTTAAGTACGCGCTTTACAGGCTTCGATATTTTCACATGACTTGTACATTTAATTGCTGAAGTGATATCATACTGGCAAACTGGAGTAAAAGATATTATGGCCTTCTTCACATCAGATTCTTTAGAACCACTTAACATCTCGGATATTAATCCTTTGGTTTTAGCTGCTTTTAGGATAGTCTTCCCTTGGGATTTCAAGGAAAATAGATTCGCTGTTTCAAAAGAATGTTTATTCGCAATGTAATTGTTTAGGGTAACATTATCCTTAGCTTTCCTAAGGTCATTAATAATAGTAAAATTATTAGAAACAGGTTGGATAGTCTTTTCTACTTTAGCTACATTTGAAACCTTCAAGTTACTCGGATGTACTTTTAGAATGTCAGCTACAAAATCAAGAGTCTCATCATCCACTTCTGTGTTGGAAGGAATCTCTTTGTATCCCGGAGTTTCAGGCCCATTCTTGAAGACTGAAGCAACATAGAGTAAGTAATGTTGTCTCTTTGAGTCCTGTATATTCTGGTCTATATCACCTTGCTTCTTTAGAATCTTACAGATATTCCTAGCCGTATAGTAGTCACAATTAGCACGTGATGCTAGTTTCCTCATCGTGATACCTTTCGTCCCAGAGTCTACTATAGCTTGGTAGACTCTTTTCATAGTCATTACTCCATAGACACTATCACTCTCGCAATCTGAATCTGAGGAATTCTTCCCATCGTCATCATCTTTGTCATCCCTGAAGAGCAAGTTAATATTCAAGTTGGGATTTCGAAGTTCGAAAACCCGGATGATTTTTTCCTTATCATTAGCTTTATGCTTCCACTCCAAGATAGTGGCGTTAGGATACAAAGTCCTATAAGGTAGTGCAACGTCCGTTTTAACAAACTGTCGGAAATCCAAGGATTTGATGACTTTGTTCAGTTGGTATTTCTCCCAAACAAGTTCTCCGATCACACGTCTTAGCTCTATATACTCCATACGATGGTCCGGCTTATCCTTGATCATGGATATAATAAACTCCATTATAACCTGCCGTTGAGATTTCACTTCATTGTAGAAACGACCAAGGTGCATTAAGCCTCCAGTAGAAGATAAGTTACCACTCTTCATGTGAAAACTCTGCTTCGCAACCAGTTTCATTTGTTGGAGGATATTCCGATAATAAAATAAGGTTTTTGGATCCTTGACTACTTCAGACAGGGACTGAGGTCCTGTTGTGACCTCACCTTGCCATCTAGACCTTCCAATCTTCTCCAGAATGTTATATTGAGGAGGAAACAACACCAAATTAGTATCCGCCGTCTTCGGATCAACTAAGGGATTTACAAGCGCAACGTTTCGAAGTTCCTGGGAAGCCACCAACACCAAGCTGTTACCTAAACCTTCCGCTTCCCGTAAGCTAAGTCCCCGTACCCCAATCCCTTGGCGTGTTTTATAAGTTGAACAAGATCCCATCACCTTACTGTCCAGGTCTTTCACAGGAACAAATGGATAGATATCCTCATCTCGTGCACTATTGTCCACTACTAATTTCCCACGAGGTTGCTCCAACATAAAGGTGGATAGAGCATCCGAGGTCTTGATATTCTTCCAGACAAAATCCATTAAATTGCGGGAAATTGGTGGTGGAATCGACCAACATACAGCAAGCCGCTTCCATAGGGCTTCTAAGGTGATACCATCTAGGCCCTCAAGAGCAATTTCATCAAAGACCGTCATCATAATTGGTTTCGCTGATTTGATAATATGTGGTTGACGGTTGTTTAATGGGATGATTGTTGTCTTTGCTACCTCAATGCCGGCCACGATAGGAAGATCATGAAGATGGTCTTCATCAATAGTAATATCTTCGGTTTTCCAGTCGGGAGCATTCATATTATCAGTGTCTAATATTGAATTATCGAGTTCCACGAGTGCAGAGGAACTGAGTTTGGCGCGTTTTGATTTGGACTTAGCTTTCGGGGTTTTGGACGGAAGGGAAGTCTTCGTTCTGGATACTTTGATAGCACCCACTTCCGTAATTGACAGCGAATTCATTACAGAAGAAGATGCATCAACAGGGGATTTCCTGCGACGTTTCTTAGAATTTTTAATATCAGCCGACATTTTTGCGTGGCAGTTGACTTCTGCAACAAAGAAATGTAATACATACCAGCTTTCAAATCAAGCCTTTATCAAGATTAAATCCCCAGGTCCCAGTTCGTGGATATTTGAGTTATAAATAGATTTCCACGAGGGGAACTTTTATGAAAGCAAATCCCTAGTAGGGCACCGTGCGAGGCTACACCGCTTAGAAAATCGATGGTAATTTACTTTTTTCACGAGTTATACCTTTGAGTCCTCGAGAGAACCAAACGTTCTAAATTCAAGCACAACTTACGACAGGAAAAGTTTTATTACATGGAAAATTTCGGTCAATGCAGGGTTAATTCAAGTAGCAAGTCAATTCCTGCGACAGCTGCATTTCCAAAATGTAATTAAATACAAAATTGCTTCTCAAAAATAATTACGGTAGCGGATACCGCGTATTTTTCGTTACGTAAATTCACCGTAATTGAATTTCGAGGAACTGGAGTCGCGCAGTGAATATAATTTTCTGTTGTGGCGACGTTTTTATAATTACACTTGGATATTCTTTACAAAGCATGAATATTGAACGAATGGTGAAATGGAGAGAGAGTATGATAAACGCTAATAAAATTTAATACGTTGTACAGCAGAAACATATTTGGAGCAGTAGGTCACCTACAAAGTAAGGATTGTAATGGGTCAAGTACTTGTTGAGAATTGCACGCATTGTTCTCCCAATCAAGAAATGCAATCAACAATTGTCAGCGTAATTTATTAACAACGGCTTAATCATTAATTCATGTAGAAGTTCATTCCACAGTTTACTCTACTTTGAAATATAGTGTTCAACTTCGATGTATGTATCACTTGGATTAAAAACGTGGTGCACCCGCCATAACACCAGCCATTACTGACTAAAAGCATATGTTGTGTTTTGATGCGCACCTCGTTTTTATTACGAGTGATGCGTACATCGAAGTTGACCACTCTATTTTCATCTTTTTAGATACACTCATAAAAACGTTGTTTTTAGATTTGTGAATC
>JAODVP010091676.1:0-12263 GCA_025400035.1 Tetradonia laticeps
AAACTGAAGTAAATATAATTACAATATCTAGGAATAATTTAATTAAACTATGTATAAATAAAACACAGTTAAATCAGAATAATCAATTCTTTCTTCCATGCCTGATAAATGTTAATTTATGTTTTAAGGGCAAAAAATAAGAATGCCTTTCATCTCTCAAGGTACATTGATTTCTCAATTCACTTCCCAATTAAGAAGCAATTCTCGTTGATTGAAGCAGTGAGGCTAGGCCACGAACATAAAGCAAATTATACCATTGTAATAGTTCATCAATTACATACATCTCTGCATAGATATGAATATATAATCCCTGCATTGCATGCTGCAGATTGAAGATTGCAAATAAACTGCTCGCTGACCAGTGTCTGATGGTATTGTCTGCTTAGCCGGCGTCACCATCGCGAAGGTTGTCGTGTCTTGCATTAAGTCGAGGCGCATTACTGGCCAAGTCGCCTTAGTCGCAGTCTTGGTGCA
This sequence comes from Tetradonia laticeps, assembly GCA_025400035.1. NCBI lineage: Eukaryota > Metazoa > Arthropoda > Insecta > Coleoptera > Staphylinidae > Tetradonia > Tetradonia laticeps. The sequence continues at coordinate 475 of JAODVP010091676.1, forward strand.
GACTTGGCTCAGTCACCGCGTTGCTAACGCTCGTGCTAGTAATTTCAGTGCACATTTCTAGGATTATAAACCAGTTACGAGTAAAGCTAACATTGAATACAAATTGAATCGCAGTGAAATAAAATTTTTGTATATAGTTCAGAGAAATTGTTGCTTTTTTTTCGGATGATTTTCAAATAAATAACATGTGGTTACACACCTCATTAAGTCTTCAATTGTGCGTTTGCCTACTTCACATTGTCAACGGACAAAACTCCCCTGCGCCTCCACCAGGAGGCTACTACACCACAAGATACGATCATCTTGACATTGAGAATATCCTGAATCAAAAGCGGCTTGTGCATTATTACAGCGAATGTCTATTGGAGAGAGGACCTTGCACACCCCAAGGCATTGAGTTTAAACGTAAGTACTGAGCAAATCCGATTCACACGCACGTTGAATACATTAATGTACGTGTAACTTAAGTCGAAAAACTACTTTCACTTGTCATAAAAAGTATACACCGAGAACCAAAACTTATTACTTACCAGATATACCATTATTGGTAAACAAAACAAACACGGAACAAATGAGTGGACAGAAAAACTTTTGAAGAATAACCTAACCTGGTTTCCTTTATTGCATGTGTGGACTAGTTATTTGCTTTTATTCGTTGCACCGGTGCATCAAGTTGTACAAGCCTAGTGTTAATAACAAGAATAAAGAGTAAAAGTAGACATATTGACATAACCTATTTAATTAAGTTATATTTGTTTTATATTCTATGGAATTTAACATCAAAATCAATCAATAAAATATACATAACATGTTACATACTTACATTCTTCTTTTTAAAATCAATATAAAATAATTGAAAAACATGGGTGTAACTCGGTTGATAATTGTCTCATTGTAATTAATACCTGCACTATATAAATAGGAATTGCGTAGTACATTCCGCCATAATTTCTTTTCGTATGTTCTGTATGTTCTGTCTTGAATATAGAATTTGCGTTCTATACTTTAATAATAATGCATACTTCTGCGTGCGTGTTGTTGCAGATGACCTTGACTGATTCACATCGGTATAGAGTTATTCTCGTTAACAAGTCTTTGCACAGTGCAATAAATCTTATTGTTAGTAATAAAACCAACTTCACAATCGTCTAGTTAGTAAATCCATGTAAGTACACATTGTTGATTAATGGAATTATTTGTCTTCCACATAATGCCACATAATGAGAATTAAATGATATTGGAGATGGATAGAATGTTATAGCTGCATAGTTTACAATGTCTCAGTCTGTCCACTGTCACAACTTTTTCGTTTAAACAATGTTTTGAGCATCCTCACCAAAAATACAATTTACTAGAAATTTAGGAAGAAATTGTAGGAATTTGTAGTAACTAAAATTAAACAAATTAGATTCATATATACAATTTACAATTGAATTTTCTAATAATAATGCTTTACCTTTTTAGACCTATCTTTATCAATGTTAAATAATCACGTTTCTTTCAAAATTTATAGAAAACTTATTTCTAGTGATGTTTCAATTAAATGTATCATTCCAACCATCCTTTTATTTTTATTTTGCTAATTTTACTAATTTGCTAATTTCTTTTTCTTAATTAACCGTTTAGTTACTATTCCTTTATCATTCAATGATTTTAAAGACGAAATTAATACTATTAAACATATAGCTCTGTTTAATAACATTTCTTCAATAATATTTATAAAATATGCAATTAAATATTATAATAAAATTATTTTTCAAAACTCATCAACATTATTACCATTAAGTAGATTTTCTGGAAGTAAACATGCTTTTGATTTTATTAATCCATTGTTATATATTAGTACCTCTTCTTACAAAAGTTAATATCATTTGTTAATTTAAAATAAATTCTTGTATAAATTATATATAAAACAACAAAGATCTTAAAAAATCAGGAAAAGCATGTGGACTTTATTTATTGAATTGTGGTTCATGCGAGGTTATATATTTATATAGGCCAAACAAAACTTATTTTAGAAATTAGAATAAAGGAACATTTTAGTGCAATTAGAAATTTAAAACCTAATCTTTCGAATATTGCTTTTCATATTTTAAAAGAAGATCATAAACATCATAAAGATAATTTTAAGTTTATGCATAAAAATCCAGGACAATAATATTTATTAAATTTAGAAAAAATAGAAATTACTTTGGCACCATTGCATAATTTTACTTGAATTAATCAACAATTAGACTTCTAAAATAATAATTTCTTAATTAATCTTATAAATTTTTTTTCCAAAAATTTTAAAGTAACCGCATTCAGAAATTTTCTTTATGTATATATTTATTTTGATAACTGTCTTTTTCATTTACTTTTAATTTCACCTTCATTCAATCAATCAAAATTTATTTCTTCAATATTTTTCTTTTATCGCCCTGATGATGGCTATTTATGGCTGAAACTAGTTGGCTAATAAATATTATAATAATTGGAATTGATTTTTATTTTAATAATTTACAATGTATTATCTTCCCAATACATTAATTTATTCTGCAAAAAGCAGCAGAGCTTCAGAGCAACGGTCTTTTTGTAAAAATTCTACATATTTTTAACTCTCTGAATTAAATTTTTCATTCTGCGCAAATTAATTGACATCAACATGTCTCGGCGTATAACAGTTCATTTAAATTAACAGTTACCAGAAATTTGAAAATTGCCATGAGTCATAAAGCCTAATAAAGATTAAAGTAGTTAAACTTTAATATATTTAATATCTACGTACTTTGATTCTCGCAACTCAATTTAGAAATGATAATGAGGTTTTTATATTGAAGGTTATCAAATTATTACGAATTAGGAAATCTGAATTGATGTGTAATATATTTATGTTTACAGCGAATTGTTTCATACGTAGAACAACTTTGACCCGCAAACATTAACACTAATTGATAATTTTGTGCAATTTCCTGTGAGAATTTCGTCTACGAATGTTAAGTCTCATTAATTCCAAATTAAAACTTAAATTGCTTATTTAGTTATTTCGTAATAACTGAAATTAGTTTTAACGTTAGTATAACAATAAACTTGTGAAAATTTGATTCTTTATGGTTTTTACTTATGGTTACTTACTTTTACTGATATAAATTGATATTAACAATACGATGATTAAGTAATAGGTAAAGGAGATCGGGTCTAGTAGATACTCCTTCGTTGTTTATTTTTACAATTTTATTTTCATAAACTAGAGTGATAATTCGAAAACTATTTCACTACCATATCAATGCTATAATATATTGTTTAGCCCAAAAAGAAATCAATTTACTCGTTATTTTGCAGTTATTCATCGCTTTTTCGTAATACACGAAATCTTCTCATCTTTCGTTCGTTATTTTTCCAATTTTCAATATGAGTATCAGTAATTGGGTCACTGCTTATAGCACAACAGTGATGTAGCGCCCTCTATTAAGTACATTTAAACTTGAGCGTAGAGTAGGGGTGTCAATTTCGCGTGAAAATGTCAATTCCGGGGATCGGGATTCGCTTATTGAACTTCCGGGATCAGTCCCGGGATTTATTACTATAATTGAAAGCCTAAGACAATGAAATTAATTACCAAAAATTGAGTTAACATGCGTATTAACAGAAAAAACAGAACAGAGATGGAATAATACGTTATGCAAATTTCGAAATCAAGTACATTTCTGGGAAGGGAAATTAAATTTCGAAAATGTGAAATACGTAGTATTTTTGCAAAAATAATCAATATTACAATTCCAATTACATAATATTTACAATTCAACTAAGTTTTTAGCAAGAAAGAATTTAATATCATTGATTTCATTGAAATTAGACTGATTTCATTGGGAGGCCCACTGCTCTACTGTCTGACCCGTTTACCCCCTTAGGGGTAGTAGGAATTGTAGTAGTCATTATAAAAAACATTAAAACAAAAACGTGATGAATAATTAAAATATCAAAAACGAAACGTATTCTTCCGTTTTCTATTTTGTAGATAAATAGTAAACAGAACAAAACCTAACCTAAAAAACTTTGTAATAATGTTTTATTCTTGAATAGATTTCAAATATTAATAATTAAAATGTGGACGTTATTTTTCTAACATTGAATAGACTCAACTCGGTTATGCAAGTACAATGGAACCAAAACTTAAGAACGCTGCAGTATTGCCAGACAATACGAATTGACGTTCGGGATTGCGGGATCAAAAAAGTAGCCGCGATCCGGCGATTTCGAGATCCCGGAACCCGGGATTGACATCCCTAACGTGCAGTGAGTGAACGCCTTGGCCAAATCGACGCTAAGGCATTCAATATCTAAAATTCAATAGTGAAAATTCATTCCTGATTTCCAACGTTTTCATTTGTCCACTTAATTTTGTTTAAAATACAAATGTGAAAAAATCACAATTTTTTTTTTGGATATTAACAAAAAGTGTGGGGCATCACATAATATGCACTGTCGTCTAGCCACCAAATGTGCCTTTTCTAAATTAGAGTTATAATTTAGAAATTATTTTGAGTGTATCAACTTCAAGTTGAAACTCGTCATAAAAGTCAAGTTCTTGGGAAATATTTTTGTTAACTTTCGACACTTACAATGTTAACCTTAATGCTAAGTTATTCTTTTAATATGAACAAATTAGAAGAACAGCAATGACTTTACAACACTTGTGCTGAAATTTTCAAAAGTAGATATGTACATAAATTTTTAACACGCTTAGTGCGGTAAAAGCATGACAACATTATTCGCTTTTGCAAGCAATTGCATCACGCACATGTACTGCGTACCTACCTCCGTTTCCATACCAATTACAATCAATTTGTAGTCATCAGTATGTATATAAGTCGACAATGTTATGCCTTTTGCCCAACCCGTATTGTATATATTTTTCACAGCGATAAATTTTATTGTGTGCTAAACACGTAATAGCTGGCTATTCTCAAATTGCATTGTTGCTTTTATTGCAATACCGTGCATGACAGCAATCAATTTCGTTTTGTTGTTCGGTGTTCGGATATCAATGATGATATGAGAGTTTATATACTGTACTAAAATAAAATGAATTTCATAATAAATGATTGTTAAGTAACTATCACACTGCGATTATATTCAAAGTATGTAGTTAGATATAAATAGATATAAATTTATTCATTTCGAACATATGTGATACAAGCTTTATAAATGTGGAATAAAATAACTTATATATGTACAACTTTTATTTATTATTTTGTTATCAAAGTGGGAAAAGCCATAATGTATTAATTGGGAAGTCACGTCTATAATTATTATGTGATTTTAATTACAATAATTGCTTGCTTGCCTACATGTTTATGATGTGTTAAATAATGATGATTTTACTTGGAATTTATATTGACATAAACATTAATTTTATAGTTTCTATCTATAGGATTTTTATTGAATTGCTTTACAAAACACGTTTCTGGCATAAAAATCTTCATTTAAACCGTGGAGAAAGAAATTTTAATCAAAATATTATAATTCTCATAGAATATGAGATTATATAATAGTAGTTTTAGCCAACATTAACTCTAAAAGCCATTTAATAGCTTTCATTTACAATTAGCTGCGTCGATTCATATAAAGAGCATAAATTTTCTGCACATCACAAAATAATCTTGAAAGTTATAATAGGATCAAAAAATATTACCATGCGTAATTATGGATTTTCGGTTTAATAGATATTAACCAATGATTGACCAATAATACACTGTGATTTAATTCTAATCTTGGTTTAATAACTAAAAGATTGCTGGAATCACGCATAAGAGTATCTACTAATAAAATATCTATATTGATTTGTCGAAGTGAAATAGATGAAGGTGATTAATATAACTTTTAAAACAATTCATTCATTAAATTATACGAAACAATGGTCAATTTTCTTGCAAATTACTGAATATGTATTGTTTTATAAAGAGACTTTATTAAATTTTCGTTGTGTTTAAAGTCAATGAAATTTATGTAAAAATCATGATTTATTGGTGAGCCTACTAATGTAATTTGTTGCATTTACAATTAGTTTACTTCACAAGCCTTAGTTTAGGTAATATGCGAGCTATGCACATAAATGATACTAAAAACGAAAGCATATTAACTAAGGAAGTTTTTAAAAAAGTTTGATTATAGATACACCCACTTCAAAAGTTTTTAGAAGCCGTCAAAAACTCCTTTATGTTCAATTTTTAAAATTTACATTAGCTTCAAATATCATTTTAAAAATAATCTGATGAGACAGATGTTTTACACGTGGGTTTTTATTGTATGTACACATTATACTAATAGAATAAAATTAAAAGCACTTGATTTATCAACCCAACTGGACATTATTTACAAAGAAAATGAACTATTTCAGGATTTTATACAAAAATCAATAAAAGCTCGATAAAAAAAATCCGTGAGCCTTGGACTAAAATGATGGTGGCTCAAATGGTTCTAAATGGTCTAGGTTAGCTTCTCCTACATCGAGCTTCAAATAACCCTGTAGATTTACTGAATCATTAAAATCATCATCAACTAGATTTCCTAATACAGGCAGCGATTCAACTGATTCAGAATCTTGTATTTTCGCTATTTTGGATATGCATTTTGCGTTTTTCTTGAACCCTGGCTTCTTTTTAGCTTCGGTTTAGTCAGCTTCTTCCAAATAATGCTTTTAGGGACTTCCGGACTTAAGGAACGTCCCACATGAATTACGTAAAGATATTATAGCTGTAACACTCAAGAAATGTTTTCATATTTAAATTCGGAAACTCAACAAATTGCAATTACATCTAACTATTTGTCGTAGATGCACGGTAAAGTACAAAATATGAAGCAAAAAATAGTCAAGGTCTAAAATCGGGATATTAATTTAGACCATTAGTCAAATAAAGTTGAATCTGAACAATAGCAATCAAAATTTTTAAGATGGCCGCTTGTTCTTTTGTTCATATGCAATTTAATTTTATTTACCAATAAGGAACATATTCAATCAAAGTCCACATAATAAATTAATAATAATGATGAAAAGAGTATATACATACCTGCAAAAGTTACGAAGATCAGCATAGCACTGAATAGCTTATATAAAACAAATACGTTGCATTGTTGAATGCTGCACGCACTCCGTAGCATCATGAAGAATTGGCTTGGTGTATTTGCCACTAAAATTCGCCCACATAGATGCCCAAAGTTGGACATGAACCCAAAGTTGGATCAGTTCCCCTATCTACTAAAAAATCTAACTCTAACGGCCTTATTCATAAAAAATCAACATTTTAATCATTTGATTAAATTAATCAACTTTAAACATGGCAAAACACTGTATATTTGCTTTTGTTTTTCATGCAAGATGATTTGATATTGCTTATTTAAACAATTTTTAAGCAATTTTTTAAATAACCTCCACAGGCTGTTTAATGTGACATTGATTTAAACACCGATTTAAATAGGTTCATAAGCATTGTTTAAAATATTGCAACTTTTAACCAGGCTGTTCAATATAAATGAATGTCAAAATAATAAAACATTATTTAAAGTTAAGTAACGTTTATGAATAAGGCTGTAATTTAATTATTTCGCTTCCGATTTTTGTTAACGATTTGCAAGTCATGTCGATTCTCTAGTATAAATTAAACTATTATTGGAGACACTATTACTTATTTTCTTTAAATTAAGTGAAGTAGCATAGGTAACTGAAAGTATGTTTTTCTTTTAATTTCATTTTGATGTACTAATATAATACTGAAATAAACATGTCTAAGAATAGGTATAAATTTCGGGACAGAAAAATATCCAATCATACGTAGTCTTTTCTGTATTATAAAATTCGAAGAATAATGGAAATGGAAACTAACATATTTAGAAAATTTTACTTGTTTACATTGGTAGGGTTACATAACAGAAAAATAGCAAATTACAATTTTCCACTACATGCTGGCCAGGTCTCTGGTAGTTTTATGTACGATCCAACATTTGCCACCAAAACTTATTATTAGAAAGTGTTCTGTTGCTTCAATATTGTATATTATTGTGTTCACCGTTTTCCACTTTGAAAATGGCTTATGTGTTTATAATTTTATTGTATCACTGATTGTTTGTTCTGACAGTGTTTGTTGGTTACGGAATTCTATTCTCATAAAAAAACAACAACAACATGGTCTAAAATAATTGGACAAACCAATAATTATAATTATAATCGGCCATTTCTGATTCAAATTCTGGGAACACGAATAGAGAACATGATATGTATAATTACATAATTTGTGAATGTGACAATTAGTTGGAGAATATTAAACCTGAAATTTAGAAGTTGATACGTATCCTAATAAAGAAATAAGGTGTTGAAAAGTCTTCCAAAACTTCCAAATTTCAAATTTAATATTCTTCAACGACTAGAGAAATTAGTGCCTAATATTCTAAACCCATTTTAAACAGGGTTCACTGTATTTCCTTATTTGTTCATATATACATACATAACTTTCTAATTTATAGTTTCACCTGGACAAAAAGCATACTTAACATGCTTAATCAGCTAATTAAATGTCTTCCCTGTTTAAATAATTTCATATTTGCTGAACACTTATGAAGTAAGCGTCGTTTTTTACGTAGTTATGCTAATGGCATCTTCTAAAAAATGTAACCTTTCGTTGTATTTCCTTCTTAATTTAATTTATGCAAAATGTATCAACAAGAAACGACAATTCGTGTGACTACTAATTGGTAATGAATACCAATGTGATTTATCAATGTTACCAATGTTCCAATATTATACACATTCACACGTTTATTTATAGTAATCTATATTAACCACGCATTCAGTTATGTTGTGCGTATGCACTTTCACGCTTGTAGTCATTATCGAGTTCTCTTCCTTTACCTATGTCGGATATAATCAACTGTAATCAATTTCAGTCAAGGCGTATTACTTTGGAAAAATTGTGTAATCTATTTAAGTTCCTGTTTGTACATACCAGTCAAAACAATATAAAACATTTGTCTATTAAAAACCAACATACACTGAATTAGATGCAAAATTATAATTTAGATAATTAGTACTTAATTAACTTGGTTTAAAATTTCAATTACTGTAGGTAAATCCGGACTTATTGTGTGTTAATAATTGCTTAAATTAATTTTTAGGTATACTTCCTGAAGCCTTGAGAACAAATTGCCTAAGATGTACAGAAAAACAACGCTTTGTGACCTTAAAAAGCATCAAACGGTTGAAGAAAGAATATCCTGATGTGTGGACTGAGTTAGCAGCTATTTGGGACCCCACAGGAGAATACGTCCAGAACTTAGAAGATTCACTTAATAAAAAACCTAGTAGAACTCCAAATGCTGCACCAGATCCTCCACAATCAAACGCAGATGATATAAACTCTCCAAAATCATCCGAGCAAGTTCCCATCTTCTCCCGATTTGGTGGAGACACAAACCCAAGCATTAACAACATACAAAATGTGAAAATATCGGAAAATCTCCCATCTCCAAAGCCGCAAATTGTTGCCAATACTATTGCAAATAAACCGTTGAGTTTCTCATCAACAACAATAACAACACCTCGACCAATCAGCTCAACCAGAGCTCCTGTTGCTTACACAGCAGCAACACAAATTACTAATGGAGCTTCTGTGCAAAATATCCCTTTCATAAATAAACCAACAACAAAGAGAACATTCACAACAATACTTCAGGAGAGGTTTCAGCCAAGTACAAATCGAATTTCATACAATTACGATTTCACTGTAACAGTCAAGCCAGCGCCCCAGATTCCTGCAACTGGTTTGAATATGGTGATCAAAGGTGTGAATTCGATTATTCAGCCTATCAATGATATTGCTGGTCGCGTTATTAGTGCTGGCACGGATATCGCTGGAATTGTTTTGAATGCGTTGGGAGTGAGGAGAACCTACTAACTCGGGACGCTCGAGGATGAGGGAATATGTATTAGAATTTAGATATTTTAAGGTATTCATGGTAATACATATAAGTTTTATAGCTTTATTCGCATTTAGAAAACAACACAACATTCTATATGTTGTATGTTTACCGAGTCTCGTTAACTGGGAAATGTTAAGACACAATATAAATTTACAAACTAACAAAAATCCATGAATTTTATTCTTTTCTTCTATTATTACCGCGAAGTTTAAATCATAAAACATTACAAATGTCTAGTTTTCTGTCTCATTGTCAGTGTAAATACAAAATTTAATTTCTTACAAACTATTGATTGCTCATCCTAATGTTGTTATTGAAGAATTGAAGTTTTTGATATTCACACAATTTTGTAAAAAAATGTTATGTTCAGTCCCCGAATACTGTGTATTCATTAACTATTTCTTTGTTAAAGCTTATTCTTTATAATTCGATCTTTTCGATAATTCATCGTAGATATGGAGCTTTCCTTCTCCAATTATCGAGACTCCACTATATTCGTTTTACTGATCTATGTACATATCTACTTATTTGTATGAGATTTATGAATATTAAAATGCACGTCTTATATCGTGCTCTGTAGTAACGTACGCATATTTCTAAAGCATAGATTTTACAATAGATGTAAATTGATAAACTGTTAAAGTAAGTCCTAGTCAAGTGTAAATTTCTTAAAAGCAATTACAATGTTATTGTAAGTAACACACAAATTGGAAATAAAATGCAAAATCAATTCTTATGGAAGCCCATTTAATGTTAGGTATAATTTATATAATAATTTGCGCGAGTTAACTACTTTTACTAGTCCACGAACGTGTCAAGTTCGTTTTTACAAAGTTGCTTTTATAGCTTTTAAGTTAATAACGTTAATTGATTATTTAAAGATTTACAAAATTTTACATGGCATAATGCCATTGGCATTCTACATACAGGAAATACACTTTACTGTTTCGTATGTAAGTTGTATCTTGGTATCCTAGAGCCAATAACTTATATACCCATATTGTTAGGCGTAATCTATTTTTATATAGAGTGTAAATTCGTCAAATTCAATATATTTTATTATAAAAACCTGATCGGTGTCGATTATTTAGTCATAATCATATGCCTTTTTTGGCTGTTTGAGATGTTTGCGGTATATTGAAATTTACTATAACTTTTTACTCACAAACACCCAAAAACTATGATTACGAGTAAATAGTCGAAACCGGTCAAGTTTTTATAATAAAATATATTGCATTTGACGAATTTATACTCTATATAATAATAAATAATCCAAGGTAGCAGCAACCAAACTAAACAAGTAATCTATTTTGTTTTATCACATAACTCGCTCACCCTATTCACCACCAATTTTAGGAAAAATTATTTTAGATTAAAAAATCTAATTATTTTAAATTTAAAAGATCCCCCTTCTCTCGGAATTTGGGGTTAGTCCATAAAATTTTAAAATTTGTCAATTTGTAAGTTTCTACAGTAAGCGGTTGTGGCAGTGGATTTGGTGATCTCTGGATGAGTGATTCCAACCTTAAAATTTGAAAACTTTGGCTTTTTTCGTCAATTTGCGGTGCATAGTCGTAATTTATCCAGAATTTTACAACTCAACAGATATTTTTTTATGCACGCATTTTTGCAGATACGAACTTTGGTCTTAGGACGCCCAAATAGTAGGGAGCTCCGTAGATAAATATTGACGATTTCGGTGTATGCCGAAAATTTTATATTAAAGTACATATGTAAATTATAATAAAGTCGAATTAAATAGAAAGCAGATTCAATGGTTTTGTGAATGCTTTTGAGACTTGAACTTATATATAAGTACAAACAAGGCACATGGCTTT